>JARQOC010000001.1:168706243-168785548 GCA_033576535.1 Allobates femoralis | reverse complement strand
GAGATGGGAATATATTTGGGTTTTTTATTAAGTTGCCTAATAATTCTGCACAGTAATAGTTTACCTGCACAAACAGATATCCTCCTAAGATAGCCAAATCTAAAAAAAAACACTACCAACTTCCAAAAATATTAAGCTTTTATTTTATGAGTCTTTTGGGTTGATTAGAACATAGTTGTTGATCAATAATAAAAATAATCCTCTGCAATACAACTTGCATATCAATTTGCACACAGTGTAATGAGTACTATACCGTGGTTTCTCAGAAACAGACTAATGTGGGTAGAGTATGAAATACAAGCAACAGTTTTCTTTAAAGGAAAAAAACTATACAGTCAAAAAGAAACAGGAGGTTAACCCTGTTGCTCCTTAAAAAACAACTAATGTGCTGCAGGGGCGTGTACCTGATCCATTTATTGGCAAAATCACTCTGCAAGACCGTGGACTACAGTGGCCATCTGCATTGATCCACCACTGTTTGGAAGAGATTCATAATTTGTTTGGGCCAGTCACTCTGTCGTGGTGGCAGTGGTACTCCAAAATGGCTACAATGGTACTCCAGAGCTTAGAACTATTCAGCAGGTCCATTATTTCTTAAATAGAATAGCAGACAGAAACCAAAACAAGAGATTAACTACATAGCACCTAAACAGGACAGAACCACAAGTCCCAGGAACAAAACAGGATTGATGCTATCAAGTATCAGCCACAACGATAGTATGACACTGCCTAGTGGCTTAATCAGTAACCAGCACACAACGCCAGCACTGTCTCAATAGAAACCATCACAAAGCATTCACTGATCTCAGGGAGACCAGTCCAATAGAAACCATGGCACAGTGGGGAATCAAGCAAAATTACAACAGTGCAATGCAACAAGAAAGGATGTGAAGGCTATCAGCAATGCTCGATCCAAAAGGTAAAACATACACTTAAATCTTAATACAAATCTCATATTAGGGAAAGCAGGTAGTGAGAGAGGCAAAATAAGGCAGGGACATAGGCTCAGATGACTGCTGTTTTGTGACTAGGCCAGGGTATGAGGACTTGGGTATCTGGGCCCTCTGCTGCAGTAAGGATGTCACTAGTGGCCTGACCAGACTCGTGGCCCTAGTGGTCAACTAAAAAGGGGTAGTTGAAATGGGAATAAAAGTTTATAACGTTTATCGTTATGCCACCTGCAGATTCTGGTGATGATCATCAGCACCGCTTCAGACATCCAGGGGTGATGGCACTGCAGCTTGATGGTGCAGCTCCCTGCAGGTGATCTGATCCCGGGGCGAACACGTGGTGCTGAATATGGTGTATGGGTAGCGCAGCGACTCAAGATAATGGAGACACGGAGACTGTATGCTCTGCACGGGTGTTTACTTATCACTGAATAACGCAGCTCAACACGGGTTAACAGTCACACAGTTCTGGGTAGCTGGCCTAGGTAGTGGCCAATGAACAGGGTGTCTATATGTGGCTTTGTTAGATGTCCCTCCTTACTACTCTTCCAGTCCTTGTTGGTGTGAAGCCTGGTTGGCTTAAGGGTACCTTTACATCCTGCAACCGTGGCGAGGAATATTGACGGCGATATGTTGCCCTGGCACGATCGCCATGAAATTGCCTCCCAGTTGCGGCGTGTAATTGGGAATTTGGCGGCATAAAACACCCGTCAGCCTGTTTCAGATCTCAGAGCACTGCTCCAAAATGAGAGGCAATCATAAAGGCGAAATTCCCGCATTTGGTGTGTGAACGGGCGATAGTGATGGAATCTGCGTCGCCTATTGATTTCCAATAGGCATGCAACAGTGTGCTGGAGTCCGCGCCCCTTCTGCGATGATTGGTGGTGGATACTGTGTTCCCATTGGCTGTCAGTTCACAGGGCGCCATATTTGAAGAGCTGTCCATTCCATTCAGTAACACACACATCTTCAATGGCGTTATGTATTAGCCAGCCTTCCAGAGCAGGCTGACCAATCATAACGCTATGGCATTGTCCAATGAGCGTGTTTGGGACGCAGTGTAAACCAGTCTGGCACGCATATGTTCTCGCCGCGCTGAACATGTACGCCCACATTGCTTTGGGGATTGCCGTATTTGAAGCGGGTGGGAAGGCAACCGGATTGGTTCCGCTGTGTGAGCAACACATCGCCTTAGTTGAGGGCGAAATTGTGGCGTGTAAAAGTGCCATCGGCGATCTGAGGCAACCATGAAAAACATGCTCGCGCACATTAGATCGCCTCATATCGCCACCAAAAATTGCAGTGTGTAAAGGTACCCTAAAACCTGCCTGGTCTCCTGTGTTCTCTTACCACCTGAGCTGTCGTCAGGAAACCCTCGATGGCCTCTCTTCTGGCGGTGCCTGGCTCCCTTGTAGTGACTGCGCAGATGCCTGGGAGACTGAAGTCTCCACGGTAGACATTTTGCAGTCCCATGAGCTTCTACGGGTCTGACATCTAAAGTCATACAGGAGTGCAAAATAGCTGTCATGTGAGCCAATGCACCTATCTCATTTTCCATAACCCCCTAGCTGATGAATATAGTATGAAATTTGTTATATTTCAATAAAGTATTTGTTTTACCTCTTTGGAGCGAGTGTCACTGATTGCTTTCATGTCTGACTTGTGATTCTCCTTTCTTCTGGGATCGCTCAGCAGAGCACCGCCACCCAATGCAAAGATTACACCAGATTCTTAGGAGAAGTGAGTCAGTTCCATTTTTTCATGGATAGTCATGAGCTTGCATCATGTTTTGCATATTTGTCAAGGCAACAAGTACATTCAATCTGCAATTGAATTAATATCATTCCTTTCCTACTCCAGAAATGATGTCAGTCATTCTGAGCATATGAAAATGAACGGTACCAAGAAAGTAAGCAAAAGTTGCAATAAAAATAAATGTAGCATTCTCCTACCTTAACCCTGGTCTTGAATACGGCATTTCTGGATTCATTTTGTCCTGCTGCATTCTAATGTGTCCTAGCACTGACTGCCTATGTGCCCTAGAGCTGAAGGACAGGGAAATCCTGTCTCTGTTTTTCACTCCCGAAACTGTTGAAAGCTTCTGTGTGTTTTCCTCATTAGTTTATTTACTTCAAACTTCTTGTTTTGCTCTTGATATGTACAAATGTTGAGGTTATTTTACTTATTTCTGATTTCCAGAATAAATATCTATAATGGTAAATCTGAAATATGCACAAAGGAAACGTTTCTGTTCAGGTCACATTTAGTGGGTTGCAAGATATTCTTATAGTTAAATGCTATTAAAAATGTTTTTCAGTATGCACACAAATGGTCATATGGGCTACAGTGCATGAGAAATATTTTAGAGACTGGTAGGTTTAATCAAATCTGAAAATTAAATAAGCACGTAAGGCTACTGTCACATCTGCAATTTTCAAATCCAGCAGAAGACAGTCCTTTTTAAAAATAATACCGGATCCGGCAACATGCGTAACATTACATTAGTGACCAATGCATTTCCTGTGGACTTCTCGTAATGCTCATGTCTTCTGATTGCATCTTTTTTCTCCCTCATCCGGACAAATCCGGCACTTCAGGCATCATTTTAAACCAGATTAGCATCAATTTTTTTGGTCCGAACACACCAGCAGTTGAGCATTAAAAAAAACGGATTTGACAAAAACACAGATGTAGGCTGGGGTCACATTTGCACAGGTAATTGCGGTTACCACATCCAGATCCGGATGCGGTAACTGCAATTACCTTCAACACATTTTTGTGATAAAATGTGTCCGGCAAAGTGGAATGTGTAATCAATGGCAGTGCGCTGCCCATAGACCTAATGTTACAACTTTCAGGACCAAGGACAGGGGCTCATACAGTACCTATATTACGTACAGTATCTCCTCTACAGTGAGGCGCCAGCCGCATTCATTCATAAAATTGAAAAAGCTGACAAAAAGCCAGCAATACTATAATGACACATATTAACCCCTGACATGCCCACCTGAGTGGACAGCATGTCTCTAGGGAGGATGGGCACCCCCTTGAGACATGTTGCCCATATGTATTAATAAGATTAATCCTTTGTTCATCCCAGCAGCAGCAGGGATGAACAAAGCATACGGCTGTCGCAGGACTCACATGTGCCTTGCGGCAGCCGTGTTTGCTCCCATAGGAGTCCATTATAGCAATCCCGCCCTTGTCGAAAACTGCAGCCTGCATGATTTTACCCGGGCTGCAGATCCGCAAGCAGTAACCGGATTGCATGTAGAGCAATCCGTTTAAATAATGGCCTCCTATGGGGAGCGGTTCTAATCCAGTTTTGAGCTTTTTAACAGCTCAAAACCGAATCAGGATCTGAAAATTTTAGTGCAAATGTGACCCTAGCCATAAACGTAGCCTACGCCTAGGGTCACACTTGCGTTGCATAGTGAGCAGTGTGACAGCAGAGAAAAGGTTAACATAGATCCTGACTTAAATTTGCAGAGGAAAACACCGGGTACTAGTGGTACATTGGAAAGAAATATGGAAAGAGAAAAAATGATGGCACTCACCCATCAAAGTTTTTCAATGTGCAGTTTATATTCCATCCATGAATAGGCTTACAGTTGCCTATTCATGGATGGAATATACAGTCGCACAACTGTAAACCTATTCATGGATGGAATATAAACTGCACATTGAAAAACTTTGATGGGTGAGTGCCGTCATTTTTTCTCTTTCCATAAATAGATCCTGACTAAGGGCCCTTTCACATCAGCGTTTTTTTCAAATCGCGGCAGATGCGGTGAAAAAAACGCATCTGCCGCGATTACCGCAACTACTTGCGGGCAGCTAGTGGTCTACAGGTCTTTGATTAGCCAATGCAAAGTATGAAGGAAATTGATGGCAGTATCGTCAAGTGCGTTTTTCCATCTTGGCTTACAGTGTGCGAGGAGGGAGAAAATAAACGGCTCCGTTTCAAGCCTTAGGAGTCGTGTAATCGCGGGCCAGATTCGCGCCTTTCTTCTCCACACGCTATCATGCGGATATATGACAAAAAACTTGATGGGGAAGTGGTGCCCCTTTAAGATGTGTGGAGCCAGAAGGCCGATCAGAGAAGCTTGTGCAAGGAGAAAGGAGTTTACAGTGATCCTGACATCGTGACATTGCTCAGCACTGTGTTGAATCTAAACTAATCTGACACATTGTTTGCTCACCCAGCTGTGTGGACGCTGTGTAGGCCCTGCCTCCACCCTTATATGGTTGCATTTCCCATATTCAGTGTGAAGATGGATCTGACTGATAATGACTGCTTCACACACAGTGCAGTGGGAACTTGTGGAACATTTATGAATGGTAACCAACCAGAATTTTCTTATGAAGTATATTTGAAAGTTTATTGAAATCACTTGCTCTACATTATTATTAAATAAAAATTGAAATGGTGGTTATGCTTTAAAGATTATGATCTACCAGGGGAAGCCATCTAACTTGGAAGGGCTGGACCTTAAAGAATCATAAGCAAAAGCCCAGTGACAAGATGTGGGAAACCCATAGGACTTATCCGAAGTCACTTGCAGATTTAATTGCCACAAAAGGAGTACCTAGTAAAAATCCAGGTTGTGTGGTATCAAAACAAGAAAAAGCCAAGGGAGTGAATACTTTGCATGATACTGTGTATGACAATTGAATGATATTGATAGATTTAGGGTATAAAAATAGCTTTCTTGACCTGAGCTGATAACTTTACACTGACAGCAGAGTGTAATGCTGCAACCACATGGTCAGGCTTTGATGAAATATGAATTCATTAAGGTAGAAAAACTAGTAGCACTGTATAAATATACTGTACTTTATCAAGTCCTGTATGTCTAAAGGAAATCAATATTACTTACTATTTCATGGATTTCTATTAATAATCCGTATATTTTTCATAGCATTGAAAATTTGGGGGAAAGGGGAGTTAATTCATTATTCATGCCCTTCTTTTACAATGTTATAAAAGAAAATCAAGTCCCTGGAGAACTGATAAGAACAGCAGGATGAAGATCCCCATAGGAATTAATTAACCTTCCTACCTCAAAGGTGGTGCATTTATTTCTGCAAGGTTTACCTGTGATTTACTCAGGGCTTGCTCTATTATTAAGAATTGCAGGTTAGCACAGTTTCTCTATTGCACTGAAGATTATGGCAAAGAATAAAATGTACAGTAATCCTTTGCTCTTTATCATAGACAGAAAAAGTGTGTTTTGAATCTCATCTGAGCTATTTATAAGTCTGCCTACCTTTAAGGTATCTTTAATGCTAGTTTCCATTTGTTTTTATTTTTTAGCATTTTTTCATTTTGCTTGTAGAAAACGCCATGAAGCCAAGGCATTTTCACATCCTTTTTTGTGGTCTCTTTGCACTTGAATTTTTTAAGTGTTTTTTCTATAAAAAAAAAAGTACAGTGCCTTGAAAAAGTATTCATACCCTTTGAGCATTTCTACAATTTTCACATTACATCCACAAACGTAAAATGTATTTAATTGGAGTTTATTTGATACACCAATGCTAGGTAGCAAGTATTTGTGACGTATAAAGGAAAAGATAGACACATGGTTTTTATATATTTTTTTTTAAATATCAAACAGAAAATTGTAATTCAGCTCCACTGAGTCATTACTTTGTAGGACCACCTTTAGCTGCAATTACTGCTGTAAGTCTTTTGGGGTATATCTCTATCAGCTTTGTACAATACCTCTAGCTCAGTGAGATTGGATGGAGGCATCAATTTTCAAGTCTTGTCACAGATTGGGATTTGGATCTGGACTTTTCTTGGGCCATTCAAATACATGAATATGCTTTGATCCAAACCATTCCATTGAGGCTATGGCAGTATTTTTATTGTTGTTGTCTTGTTGGAAGGTGAATCCAGATCCCAGTCTCAAGTGTTTTGCAGCCTCTGTGAATGGAAGCATTCGGTCGGCTTACGAGCATGCGCAGATGGCATGATGAAGCCGACCTGGCCGCGTCATAGACCCAGCAACGCGGTGGGCGGAAGTGACGCAGGGCCTACAGCACGTGACCCGCTCATTGCGAGGACGCGATGTGTCAGTGCTGCAGCAGTGCTTTAATTTGCTACCTCATTGACTGATGTATAACCTGCTTATCCAATGGGACTCAAAATTACATATGTTGGCAAGGCTACGTGAGCAGCAGAGGGCAGCAGTTGAAATCTATCTCCAACTTGCCTGTCAGACTAACACTCAGCCTCTGCACATAACTGCCGAGTGAGCAGCGATCTCTGACATTTGTTAGTTTTTTCAACACTAACAGCTGTACCAGGATGGTGGGTGTTGATAACCATTATCAGCGTAACCATCCTGCTGCTGTTTCTATTGAAACGTTTGCTGCACAATCTGAAAGAGGAAGCTTTGAATGCCAAGCAGGTGGCTATGGAGTAAGATTTTACAATGGGTGATAGTACCCAACCCAGATTCATCTCATCTTAGCAGCCCACTTTGGGTGATAATAAGGAAGATGGGTAGGAAGATGCCACAGAGGAGTAACATGAGTTGTTTGTCTGTGCTACAGAAGGGACTACAAACCCCAGCTTGCTGTTTGTCCAACATAGATGGCCTGAAAAGGAGAAGAAGGAGAGGCAGCAGGTGGAGGAGAGGATAGCTAGTCTTCATCCCATTTGGGACAGTGAACGTTTGTCTCTTTTGTAGCCTGGCACTCACGGCACAGTTCATGTCCGACTGTCTTTCTCAAGACCCTCGCATGACTCACATTTTGGTCTCTAGCAAATATTGGTTGTGCACCTCTCTTGACCCATGGAACAAGAAGACATTTCCTTTTTTCACCTCAGAGTCAACAAGGGCTTGTACAATACAAGCATAACAGAGGCCATTGTTGAAGAGTTGCGAAAAAGATTCCCCTCAGACAACACTGGCGGCAGAGGTACGACCTATTTTCACCAACAAGTATTACAGGGGAGGGACACTCACACAAGGGGCAACACAGGCAGGTACTCAATGTCCAAAAATTGGGCCATTTTCATAAAACCGTTAAAGCACCAAGGGACATTTGTAGGGGAAATTCTGACAATGAGGAGTACTTATGTCACCATACCAGCGTCCTTCCTGATTTTTCAGTGCCCTTTAGCAATTGAGTGTCCAAGCTGCAGACATGGCCCAACCTCTCCTTCTACATCTTGGAGGTGCTGGCCTCCCCTGCTGCTAGGGTGTTGTCTGAGCAGGTTTTTAGTGGGCAATTATAATAGGACAATGTAGGAAAATGAACTATAGAAAAGAAAAAAGGAGACAAACGAGGCGCAATAGTGCCCTATCAATATGACACTGACTGTGCAAACAGATCACAAAGAGGTGCACTCACTTGATCTAGTTGTGTGCACCCACAACTAGTTTTGATGACATGTAGTTAGAAGCTGCTGCAGGACCTCCACTGCCACGTAGCACGTGTAAGAGTATCCAGATCCAGGATGGAGTATATTCAGTCCGCGCCGCTTGAAATAATCAGTCAAAGTCTTTAAATGAAAGACCCCCTTCTTTATTTCCACCTACGCATTTCAGTGCCACTCCGGCACCGTCATCAGGCATTCAATGACTGATGACGGTGCCCGGAGTGGCACTGAAACGCTTAGGTGGAATAAAGAAGGGGGGTCTTTCATTTAAAGACTTTTGACTGATTAATTTCAAGCGGCGCGGACCATCTATACACCATCCCTGGATCTGGATTGGAAATTGAAGACAGGCTGATTCTGATAAAATTGAACAAAGGCTTGATTTATGCAGACTTTGCAATTCCGTTGGATGATAGCAACCCAATCTAAGGTCACCCTAAATGTTCAGTTTTGTAGGTTGGCTTAATATGCATCCCATCCCATCCAAACCCCTTTTTGTTTTAAAATCACATCCTACTCTTCCTTCTTCTGCACTTTGTACTTGATGGTCATACATGTATACCCCCAAGGGTAATTTTTTTTCCACCCTTGCACATTGCATTGGCCCTGCCACCATAGGAGTCCCACTCCTTACACTGCTAACATAATGTTTCAGAAGGCCCTCCTCATGGTCTCTTCTAGCATGTATCACATAGCCTCAAAGGGTAATTTTTGGTACACCTTTGCACATTCTGCACTGGCCAACTACACTAGTGGTCTCACTCCTTACAAATGCTAACACAATGTTTTATGAGACCCTCCTCACCGTCTCTTTTAGTGTGCATCACATAGCACCAAGGAGTAATTTTTGATATGCCCTTGTACATTCTGCACTTGCCCGACTTCGCTGGTAGTTCCACTTCTTACCAATGCTAACACAATGTTTTATAAAGCCCTCCTCACAGACTTTTCCAGTGTTTATCAAACAGCCTTTTTTTAATTTTTGAGTCCTCACTTGTATATTGTGGAACAGCACCATTGGCATGCTTTGTCCTACACCAAAGTTCTGCACCTGTTTCCATCACCTACATAAGATGTTCTATGGATCTCTTCTATTGCTGGTCCATATCCTGTAATTTGGTCGGTGTACAAAACTCTGCAAGGGAGATGTTCTGTCGGGTTGTTTAGTTGTCAGAAGTCCCTATGGTTGTGTAGAATATCATTGACACTTCAGTCTCTTTCCCTCAAGTAAACTGCTGCAAATTACAATTCACAGCAAGTTTGTGAACTTTATTCTTGCAGACAATAAAGTAATTTGTCAATTATGAGATATATTTTAAAGGGAACCTGTCACCCCAAATCACCTTTCTAACCTATTAATACCTGTCCCTGCAGCCTTACAATACATTCTAACACATCCCTGTCTCACCTTTTTTACTAATCTACGAGTACAATAATGTAGTTAGCAAACTTACGAAATTCCTGTCACAGGGGCGTTCCTCCTAGTGATTTTGACCGGTAGGTGGGTCCCCTGTGCCGCGCTACCCCTACCTCGCCGCTCTAATATGCCTTAATGGGTGTCATTACACAATGCAGAGCTCGGGCACGATTTCAATATCCCGGCCGCAACAACACCGCTGCCGGGATCGCGTCACTTCCGGTCGCAGGTCTATCACAGGCAGACTTCGCGCATGCGCAGATTGCATGCTGAAGTCTGCCTGTGTGCTACCGGAAATGACGTGGCGATCCCGGCATCACATGACTGCATCGCAGCGGTGACGTTGTGGGCACGATATTGAAATCGTGTCCGAGCTCTGCAGTGTATGACGACGCCCATTAGGGCGTATTAGAGCGGCGAGGCAGGGGTAGCGCGGCACAGGGGACCCGCCTACCGGTCAAAATCGCTTGGAGGAACGCCCCTGTGACAGGAATTTTGTAAGTTTGCTAACTACATTATTGTACTCGTAGATTAGTAAAAAAGGTGAGACAGGGATGTGTTAGAATGTATTGTAAGGCTGCAGGGACAGGTATTAATAGGTTAGAAAGGTGATTTGGGGTGACAGGTTCCCTTTAAACACACTGCTTTGACCCTGGCCTGAGTGGCCACAATCCTGGCTCTTTGCTCCCTTCACTTACTACAAATTGCTTAAAATTGGTTTTAGTTTCTTCTCAGTCCCAATTTTACTGATATGGTTTTCAAGCCTGACAGACTGTCCCCAATACAGGTCTTGGCTTGCCTTAGTTGCATTTAAAATTTTGTTACATTTGTTTTGGTGTCTCTTCATATTAATTTTCAGGACATTGGTTTCAGGGCTGAGAGACTTGCAAAACTTGCTACACAGACCTGTATGGTAGGATACATTTTCCGAAAGGCATTGCTTTCATTCTTGAAAGACAGTCCACAAGAGTCCCTCACTTGTCTTAACTGTATTCAAAATTATTTTTAACTTGTTTTTGTGTCTGTAGGATCCACTTTCCGGTCATTGCTTTCATCCCTCACAGACTGTCCAAAATACAGGTCTTTGCTTGCCTTAACTGTATTCAAAATTTAGTTTCTAATTTTTTTGGTGTAAGGTCGTATTAATTTTCAAGACACTGGTTTCAGGGCTGAAAGTCTTGCAAGATACGTTCCACAGACCTCTTCAGGTCACAGCCTTACACATACTGGGACACAGACATTGCCACGCTGAGTCCTTTACCAGTGCCTGTTACCTGAAAAATATGCTCCACAGACCTCTTCAGGTTACAGCCTTATACATAATAATGATAAATTTGATTTCAATAGCGCAGATATATTCTGCAGCACTGTACACATATTGGAACATTGGCATTGCCAAGCTCAGTCCACATCTTAGCTCTGTACCAGTGCCAGTCACCTGTGTAACATGCTCCACATATCATGTTTATCTCTTGGCCATATTCTTTAATTACTTTGGTGTAAAAAACCCTGCAAGGGAGATATTCTGTCTGGATAGGTAGTTGTCAGAAGAAGTCCCTAGGTTTGTGCAAAGTGGTCAATGACTTCTGTCTCTTTCCTGGGGAAGGCTACTTTAAACCACAATGAGGCTTGTGTATTTTAAGGACTTTCCTTGCAGGCCTGAGAGACTTTACGCAATAAATGTCCTCATTTGCCTTAATTGTATTAAAAAACTTTTTCCAATATTTTGGTTGCCTGGTAGGATCCATTTTTAGCATTCATGGATTTCAGGCCTGTATAAGCGAGGGAGGGCCCTCACAAATATAAAAGGAAAAGCAAAAGCAAAAATGCTACGTGTGAACATATGCAAAAGGAGAGTTTTTTTTCTTCTCTTTTTTTATTTCGCCTTATATACAAGTGATTATGCAGGAAAAAAAGTTCTTAACATTTTTTACTGAAAAATCTAATTTAGATTTGGTTTGGTAGGTCTTCTTGTGACTCTGTAAAAGTGGTCTAAAACTCAAACATTATTCCAAGAAACCAGCTGGGAGTTAGAAATGTATTCAGGCACCTTCTCAATGCTGTTCCCATTCACTTTTGTTACCTTCCCATTCATTTCAGCTTTTTTCACAGCCCTCTACCAGACCTTTTTGCTGGGTCCAGCTGAAAAATATTCGAGTTTCCCTTTGACTTGCATTGGGTTCATTATTCAATACAAATACACAAATATTAAAAAATATTTGGTACAGATTATCCAGACTCGAATATTTTGGTAATCGATCATCACTAGTAGCAATGTTTTAAACATTTGACTTTCAGGCTCTATATCTCACCATCCACTACAGCTTTGAGTGTGAGACTACCTTGGGCATTTATACAGCTTCTTCTTTAACTCTACCCACACGTTTACCATTGGGTTGAGGTCTGGGGACTGTTATGGGTAAATACATCACCTCTAGCTCATTGTCATTGAACTATTTATTTACCAATCTCAACATATGTTTTACATTGTTGTTCTGCTGGAAAACTTAGTCATCCTTTCCATACCCACAGTACTCAAGTGTACGAAGTTACTTGCTTTGTAGCACACTCATACTGCTGAGCATTAAGAACACCACCAATTCTTGTCAAGTATCCAACACTTTTGGGTATGAAACAACCTAATATTCTAGCCTTCCTCCACCAAACTTGACTGTTCCCTCAATTTCTTGATCTGTTAGCCCCCTTTCTCCCTTGTTTTGTTCACACTTATTGCACCCATCAGAGCCTAGTCTATTGACTTTTGTCTTATCAATCCAAATCACCTGTTTTCAATCTTCTACTGTTCACTTTTCATACTTTTTTGGAAACTCGAACCAACACATCTTATGACAATATTGATGTTGAGGTTTCTTCAACTTTTTTGGGCCACCACTTCAGACTTGTGTTACATTCATCTCACATTGCTTGCATGGATGTCTGTGATCTCACTATTACGAAGCATATAAGCCACCTCCACTGCTGTGTTTCTTGCACTAAAACTGATAGACTTTGTGATCAGCTGACTTGTTGACTTCGATATTTTGCTTGGATAGCCACCTCTTGGCTTTGGAATAGATGAATGGACTTCATTTTGTATTCTTCCAACTCACTTTATGAAGTTTGTCAATTTTCTTGGCAAGTTACCGCTACTGATGAGCAGGATGATTCTGGCTATTTCTATTTTCTTGGGAAATCTTCGTGGCTACTCCTTGTTTCAAACCATTGACCTTTCAAATGGGAATCAACCTAATAAAACACTGAGCTATTAGGGAATATGAGAACAGGTTAAAAAACAGATTTAAAACACTAGCAGCAAAACAGTAACAATGCAATGACATTTCAAGAATCTGCATAACTAATCATATGTAAAATAATTGCCATTCAAATATGCAGTGGGGGAAAAAAGTATTTAGTCGGCCACCAATTGTGCAAGTTCTCCCACTTGAAAAGATGAGTGAGGCCTGTAATTGACATAATAAGCGGCCGTCACACATGTCGACATCGGTAGTGATATTGTAAGCGATCACGTGCACGCGCGATCGCTAACAATATCGCTCACATCGCTGGTGAGCTGTCACACAGACAGACTCACCAGCGATGTGGACCAGCGAGATCGCTGGTTACTATGGTACACATCGGGTTACTAGGCGCCGCGCGTCGCTTAGTAACCCGACGTGTACCATAGTTACCATCTCCCAGCATAGGCTCTGCCGCTGGGAGATCGTACATCGTGGTGTTATACACCACGATGAAGCAGATCGTTAAATCGTTCATCGCTAGATCTGAGCTCCGGAGCTCAGATCTGCGATGTCACGATCAAGCGATTTTACATAGTAAAATCGCATGATTACATGCAACGATGCCAAAACGATATCGCTTAAGCGATAAAAACGCAGATCGCTTAAACGATATCTAGCCATTTATCGTAGCGTGTGACGGCCGCTATAGGTAGATCTCAACTATGAGAATCAAAATGAGAAAACAAATCCTGAAAATCACATTGTCTGATTTGGAAAGAAATGTTTTTTTATAACATTTCGGTGGAAAATAAGTATTTGGTCACTTACAAACAAGATTTCTGGCTCTAACAGACCTGTTACTCCTCTTATCTCCACTTATTACCTGTAGCACTGGCACCTGATTGAACTTGTTATCAGTATAAAAGACACCTGTCCGCAACCTCAGTCACAACCAAACTCCACTATGTAGAAGACCAACGAGCTATGGAAGGACACTAGAAACAAAATTGTAGCCCTGCCCCAGGCTGGGATGACTGAATCTGCAATAGGCAAGCAGCTTGGTGTGAAGAAATCAAATGTGTGAGCAAAAATTTGAAAATGGAAGACATACAAAATCACTGATAATCTCGCTCGATCTGGGGTTCCACACAAGATCTCACCCCATGCGGTCAAAATGATCTCAAGAACTGTGAGCAAAAATCCCAGAACCACATGGGGTAATGTGGCACCCCAAGGGTTAATATGCCACAGAAACAACACAGGTTTAATCCCACACAACACTACACTAGAAAGTGGGAAGAGCTTAGCTATCACCTGCACTAGTGGGAGGAGCTAAGTTGTTTACCTCAGAGCAGAAGTGACAGTTAGTTCAGTTCAGAGGAGAGTTGAGTTGGAGCCAAGTGTCAGTGGAGGTCCTGAGAGGTCTGAGGAAAGGAGACAGAGTAACAGAGGAACATACCCGGGATAAAGCGTTACCCCAAAAGCTTGACCCCGGGGAGGCGCTCAAGACGGATACCGGATCCGAGGCTGTGCCTGAGACAGACAGGACAGTAAACACCAGCATAGTGAAGGTCCACCATCTTCACCACACCATAGCAAAGCAACACGAAGGAGTCAGTCACACAGAGGACTCAAGTTGCCCAGCATATTGGTACCCATGAGCAGAGACAGGGCCAGCAGTATAGCTACAAGCAGCAGCAGGGCCACACACAGCGTTTAAGTAGGAAGCCAAGGACCCGGTCAGGGTGAGAGCAACCTGGTACAGACTCCGTGGACAATACTGTGTAATACCATCTGCCAGTAAAGACTTGAAGAACAACAGAAACCGTGAGTGTGTGTGTCATCCTTATGCTGAAGCCCCACTTGCCCTCATAGACTGCCATTGCCTCTACTCTTATCTCTACTGCTACCCCTACTCTCCTGCAGCATCAATAACATCCTCACAGACTTTAACTACCTCTACCACTGCCCCGGGGAACCCAGTTCTGCCCACAGGAACTATTCCATCCAAGCTGCCAACCCATCATCCCCGGAGGTTGTGCAGCAGCGGCGGCCCCATTACTGGCCGCATATAGTGGGTGGCGTCACGAGTGACAAATCCCCTGTAAATAAACCCCCATTTGATTGTGCGGGCCCGGTACACGGTCCGGACCAGGACCGCCGTGACATCCCCCAGCAGTACCCCGGTCTGGCACCGAGTGCCCCGTCCCAGCGGGCTCCACAACCTGGCGTCACGACAGGATCTACCGTGCCCGGTACCGGGCATTGTGTGCCGTGATTAGTGACTGTTTTGGATCTGCCGCCATTGCTGGGCGCGCGCAAGCTGAATTGTAACTGCGCCACAGAGATTGAAAATTTCAAAATCCGCCATTGCAGAGCGCGCGACGCGCGGGAAGAAAAACCGCTCACCGCTCTGACGTCATCCGGAAGGGAAGAGAATCCCTGGTGCGCAGCGGAACCTTTGTAAGACATCCGGACGGAAGCGGAAGACGGAGGGCGGACCTTAACTAAGGGGGCCCAAGATGTCGCAGCCCAATGCACAAGGCGGAGACGGAGCAGCCGGTGGAGCTGCAGCGCCGGACCCAGCGATAGTACCCGGCGGTGCAGCGGCACAAGGAACAGCACCAATAATGCCGTTCCTGATGCCGTATACTCCAGGGGCAATGTGGCTGCCCCAATACTCCGGTGAGCCTAATACTTTAACTGACTTTATGCTAAAGATTAAAGAGTATTATGTGATGTACCCCCTCACTGAAGTCCAGCGTGTAGGAATGATAATAGGACAGTTATCGGGCAATGCACGGCGTGAGGCTGCGTCCTGGCTGGACACAGATAAGGACACTGTAGAGCATCTAGCAGCCAGACTAAAAGCAACGTTTGAATCTGCTGCTGATACCCGGGCTAAGATGAGGTTCTTTGCATGCCACCAGAAACCTACACAGAGTGCCAGAGACTTTGCCTTGAACCTGCAGGAAGCACTCAGAGCCCTTAAGCTGGCAGAACCTGCTTTAGCCCCGGGAGCTGATAAAATGCTATTTGACCAATTCATAGAGGGCCTCCATTCCCCTTCCCACCGAGGACAGTTAAGCATGATACTGCTGCAGAACCCTGACATGACATTTACTGAGCTGAAAGATAGAGCTATCCGTTTGCAGCAGCTGGAAGAGCCACGGGAGCTACCCACTGTCCTGGACATTGCAGCAGCACCTCAGCAGCCGGCAGCGCCAGCGACATCTGCTATGTCAGCAACTGCTGCTGAAACAGGAGAACTAATTTCTAATGCTGCAATCAATCAAAAGCTAGATGCCCTGACAGACACCGTGATCTTCATGGCCAAGGTCATCAAGGAACTGCGAGAGTCAAAGCCTGCACCCAAGATCGAGTTGGTGACCAGCAGAGAGGATGTTCCGTGGATGAGGCCCAGAAGATACCCAGCAGCAAGAGGACGACCCAGCGATCGCTATCAACCAGATGGACAGCCCATTTGCCGTCGTTGCCAGAAACCAGGCCATCTTGCTCGTGAGTGTCCTTTAAACGACAATTCCCTGGGCAGGCGGGCCACTCCCCAGGAATGAACACTCGAGGCCCCTCAGCCTGGTATGACAGATTCGTTGGAGGAAAACCGGTGATCCCTATTGTGTTGCATGGCATCCCCTTTAGTGCCTTGCTGGATACTGGATCCCAAATAACATCTATCCCGCATGTTCTATATAAAAGGTACTGGGCTGATTCAGACATTACTAATGCGCCAGATGGCTTTAACTTTGAAGTATGGGCTAGTAATGGACTGGTAATACCAAAGGTTGGATTTAGAGAGATGAATATTCAGGTTGGGAAGGTAGAATTGCAGAACCAGGGTATTATAATCGTAGATGTCAACCGGCGAGACCGTGAACCCGTGATGCTGGTAGGAATGAATATAATTGAGAAATGTTTTTCCGAAGTGTTAAGTGTTTTGCAGCAAATCGCCGAGACTGCTGGAACTGGACAACAGAGGCTTCTGCACAAAGAGATCAAAGCCCTGATGTTGAAGCAACAGGTAGAAATCTCCGGAGGTGAGATCGGCAGTGTACGAGTAAGTGATCCAATACCCATTGTAATTCCTCCCAAAACTGAAATGTTGGTATGGTGTAGAGCCGCAATAGGCATTAAAGGGCAAGACTATCATGCCCTGGTAGAACCCGTGTACTCAGACAGTAGACCGACCATACTCACTGCTAGAGGAGTAGTTGACGTACACAGGGGAAGAGTGCCATTATGCCTATTAAACTGCGGAGAAGACGAGGTCACCTTGCCTAAGTATGCTGCCATGGCTAAGTTATACACGGTTGATAACAATAACATCACAGCCGCCAAGCCCTTGAACCCGTCATGTCAGGCGGATGACAATGGCTCAGAGGAAAAGCTGGAGGATTGGTGCCAAAAGTTGCATGTAGGTACCAGTTCTACACCTCCCCGTCACAAGCATGGAGTATACCGGGTAGTGAAAGAATACGAACAGATATTCAGTAAACACCCATTAGACTTTGGGCAAATCAAAGGGGTAGAGCACACTATACCCACAAGTGACCATCAACCTATAAAAGAGAGGTATAGACCCTTACCACCAGCTCACTACCAAACCACCAAGGACATGCTCAGAGAGATGAAATCTGCAGGGGTAATTAGAGACAGTTGTAGCCCCTGGGCAGCACCTCTAGTGTTAGTTAAAAAAAAGGACGGGACCATGAGAATGTGCGTAGATTACCGGCAGATTAATCGCATCCCACATAAGGACGCATACCCATTACCTAGGATTGAGGAGTCATTAGCTGCACTAAAATCTGCTAACTACTTTCCCACCCTTGATCTGACTAGTGGGTACTGGCAGGTTCCTGTGGCCGAGGCCGACAAGGAGAAGACAGCGTTTACTACGCCGATGGGCCTCTGTGAGTTTAATTGTATGCCGTTCGGACTCTGCAACGCACCCGGGACCTTCCAACGTCTGATGGAGAGCTGCCTCGGGCACAAGAACTTTGAAACTGTCCTCCTGTACCTAGATGACGTCATAGTCTACTCGAAGACGTATGAGCAACATCTACAAGACCTAGCAGAAGTGTTCGAATCTTTGTCCAAGTATGGCATGAAGATTAAGCTATCCAAGTGTCACCTTCTCAAACCAAAGGTACAGTACCTGGGACGTCGTGAGTTCAGAGGGAGTAGCACCGGATCCTGATAAAGTCATAGTGATAAGGGATTGGCCAAGACCTACGAACGTGAAAGAAGTGAGGCAATTCCTGGGCCTGGTAGGCTATTACAGAAGATTCATCCGAGGATTCACGAAGCTAGCAGCTCCTCTGCAAGACATTCTGATAGGACGATCAAAGAAGATTTCAAACTATAATCTCCTGACACGGTGGGATGAGGAAAGAGAAGATTCCTTCAACAAGCTGAAAAGTGCGCTGACGGGAGAAGAGATCCTGGCATACCCTGATTACCATCAACCATTCATTCTTTATACGGATGCCAGCAACGTGGGACTGGGAGCAGTATTATCACAGATGCAAGGAGGCAAAGAAAGAGTTATTGCCTTTGCAAGTAGGAAGCTCCGGCCTACAGAACGAAACCCCGAGAACTACAGCTCCTTCAAGTTAGAGCTACTGGCAGTAGTTTGGGCTGTGACTGAACGTTTTAAACATTACTTGGCAGCAGGGCCGGCCCTACCGCTGTGCAAGTTGTGCGGTCGCACAGGGCGCCGCCTGCCATGCTTCAAAGGGGGCGCCAGAGAGACGGATATTTATGGTCTCTCTGCGGCTCCACCGATTAACCTCCCTACCGGTATTGCCGAGTGTGACTCGGGGTTAACTTTAGCTGACAGAAGCGGTAACCCCGAGTCACACTCGGGTTTACCCGCAGGACGTTTGCAGATCCTGCATGAGGAGCTGGGGAATGGCGGTGATACCGTAGGTGCCATTCTGCCCCGCCGCCCCTGCAGCTTCAGATGAGCATCGGGGGTGGGGGGGTGGCGGTGCTATGATCTTTCAGCCCTGCCGCCCCGTGCACCCGAGGACGAGCAGTGGAGGGAGGACGGGGCGGGAACCCGAGGACGAGCAGTGGAGGGAGGACGGGGCAGGAAGTGAGGAAGCCTCACTTCCTGCAGCTGTGCCCGCCCCTACTCTCATCTGCGCAGACCGCGGGAGTCACTACTGACAGCTGGGACAGGTACCGCACAACGAAACCCAGCCTTACATGAGCACCAGGTGGGGGCTGTCAGCGTTCAGCCCCGCCGCCCCTGCAGCCCTAGACGATCAGCTGCAGCTTGCAGCTGTGGAGGGAGGAGGGGGGGGGCTGTCAGCGTTCAGCCCCGCCGCCCCTGCAGCCCTAGATGATCAGCTGCAGCTTGCAGCTGTGGAGGGAGGAGGGGGGGGGCTGTCAGCGTTCAGCCCCGCCGCCCCTGCAGCCCTAGATGATCAGCTGCAGCTGTGGAGGGAGGGTAAATGCTGTCAGCTGCGGGGGGGGGGATGTCAGTGTTCAGCCCCGCCGCCCCTGCAGCCTTAGATGATCAGCTGCAGCTTGCAGCTGTGGAGGGAGGGGGGGGGGCTGTCAGTGTTCAGCCCCGCCGCCCCTGCAGCCTTAGATGATCAGCTGCAGCTTGCAGCTGTGGAGGGGGGTTCGTTCTGTCAGCTGCAGCTGTGAGGAGGGTATGGGGGGTGTTTGCTGCTGCCGCTTGGAGCTGTAGAGGGGGGTGGGGGAGATGCTGTCAGCTGCAGCAGTGGAAAGGGAGGGGGTGCTACCAGCCACAGCTGTGGAGTCGGGTGCTGTCAGCTGCAGCTGTGGGAGGGTTTGCTATCAGCAGCAGCTGTGGCGAGGGAGGGGGGTGCTGTCAGCTGCAGAGCGGAGGGGGGTGCAGGCAGCTGCGGAGCCGGGGGGGTGATATCATGACGTTATTTCACATGAGACCTGCAGCCAATCAGCAGCTGTTTCATTATCCCTTCCTTCAAAACTGTGATCCAGAATAAATGAGAGCTGCTGCTGTTCCCTGATTTCCTCGGCATGTCAGTTTTATATGAGGAAAGAGTGAAGGTGCCACTGATTGGCTGCATGTCTCATGTGACATGGTCTGGGGGCACCAAAGGGGAATTTTGCACAGGGCGCAATTTAGCCTGAGGCCGGCCCTGCTTGGCAGGTGCAGAATTCACCATCTACACGGATAACAACCCGTTGACTCACCTGGACACAGCAAAATTAGGAGCTCTGGAACAGCGATGGATAGCCCGGCTATCTAATTATAACTTTGTCATCAAATATCGGGCAGGCCGCAAGAACGGGAACGCAGATGCCTTATCCCGGATGCCGCACCTGAAAGACGTGGAAGAGGAACCGGAAGAGTTGGAAGAGATTGAACTACCGGCCTTTCATCATTCAAAGGTAGAAGATTATCAACCCGGCATCTACCAAAGAGAACAGGAAGTAAACTTTAACCCGTTAAGACACTATGAATGGGCTGAAACCCAAGATACTGATCCAGCTGTGAAGCTAGTGAAAGAACTGCTTACGAGACAAGGTGCATACCCGGATCAGAATGCCCCAGCTGAGACCATACAGCTCTGGAAAGAGAGAGGCAAGTTGTTTCTGAACCAAGGGAAGCTCTGTAGACGATTTACCAATCCCAAGACGCATGAACTGGTCTGGCAGATAATCGTGCCCAAGCAAGACATCCAAATGGTCTTAAGAGCGTACCATGACAGTGCAGGTCATTTCGGATGGAAGAAGTTAGAAGCAATCCTAAGAGACAGATTCTATTGGGTTGGCATGAGAAAATCTATTGAAATATGGTGCAGAAGATGTGCCGCATGCAACCTCAGAAGGAAAGATCTGCAGAAATCCCCGCTTCAACCAATAGTAACCAAGCAACCACTTGAACTAGTCGCATTAGATCACGTCACGTTGTCACCAAGCCGGTCAGGCTATGTCTATGCCTTAACCATCTTGGACCATTACTCACGCTTCTTAGTGGTGGTACCAGTTAAAGATCTGACAGCGAAGACGGCAGCAAAAGCATTCCAGACACATTTCTGTAGACCGCATGGTTACCCAGAACAAGTCCTTGCAGACCAAGGTCCAGCTTTTGAATCAGAATTATTCAAGGAGTTCTGCGATATGTACGGTTGTAAGAAGATTCGCACAACAATGTATCATCCCCAAACAAATGGTCTATGCGAGAAGATGAATCATATCGTAATCGAACTGTTAAAGACCTTACCAGAGTCAGAAAGAAACCAGTGGCCAGATAAATTACCTGATTTGGTAGACTTATACAACCATGTTCCCGTGAGTTCTACAAACTGCACTCCAGCATATCTTATGCGTGCAAGACCCGGTAAGCTACCAATTGACCTAGAAATGGGAATTGAAAAACCAGATACAGAAGTAGGAGAAGAAACAGATTGGCGTCAGAAACAGTATCAAGTTCAAGAATGTGTAGAGAGAAATCTTCAGCAAGCAAGAGCAAGACAAGAGAAAACTTTTAACAAACATGCTCAAGCAATGCCGTTACAAGAAGGTGATCAAGTTCTCAAGAGAAAGAGACGCACTGACAAACTGGATAATCAGTGGGAAACCATCCCATACACAGTCTTACCATCTAACCTAGACAATGTTAAAACCTGTTTGATAAGCAAAGATGAAGGAAAAACGTCACAAGTCGTATCTCGTGATCAGCTAAAATTGTGTCCTGAAACACTGAAGACACCTGAAGTAAGAGAACCCGTACAGGTCCAACCTATTAAAGAAAAGAAAGAAGAAGTTTTCCACACGGTACTAGGAGATTTCCCTAAAACATGGCCAAATTACCATGGAGCAGTTGTCGTACCAATGATTGCATTCCCTTCAATGGTGGAACCAACACCAGAACCCGTGTTACCTGAAGAAGTCCCAAGACCTGAAGAACTGGAAGTAGAACCATTAGAGGAAGAACAAATTCCTGGTCCCAGTGAGCTTGCCAGTCCTACAGTCAGATCTTCATCTAGCATAGTACCAAACACTACAAATAGGTACATGCCTACCAGCACCAATAGGCTACATGCAAGTAGTACACCCGTTTTACGCAGATCCGAGCGTAGTACCAGAGGGCAGTTACCAGCTAGGTACAGGGATTAAAAGGTCAAATTAACTGTAAGATGTAAATATGTTTGTGTAAATATAAATTGAACCCGGTAAACAAATGTACATAGTTAATGCAACGTTAAAAAGCCCAGTACCTACAGAGACTATCCTGTATGAACTTCTTGCATATTCTTCAAACTTTTCCCTTTTATTTTATTTTTATGGACCATACTACCACGGACTGGTTGTGGTATAAACATTCTTGTATAAATATTCATCAGCCCGGAGGCAAAAGACTAAACCCCCGGAAGGACTGCTTTTTGAATTTTTGGACTGTTTTTGAACTTTAGTGATTTTACTTTTAAGTCTTTGTAAATATTAATTGTATTAATTGTTTATTCTTTATTGTTCCACAGTCCCGGAGTACTGTCTTTAACTAAGGGGGAATGTGGCACCCCAAGGGTTAATATGCCACAGAAACAACACAGGTTTAATCCCCACACAACACTACACTAGAAAGTGGGAGGAGCTTAGCTGGCACCTGCACTAGTGGGAGGAGCTAAGTTGTTTACCTCAGAGCAGAAGTGACAGTTAGTTCAGTTCAGAGGAGAGTTGAGTCTGGAGCAGGAGCAGAGCCAAGTGTCAGTGGAGGTACTGAGAGGTCTGAGGAAAGGAGACAGAGTAACAGAGGAACATACCCGGGATAAAGCGTTACCCCAAAAGCTTGACCCCGGGGAGGCGCTCAAGACGGATACCGAATCCGAGGCTGTGCCTGAGACAGACAGGACAGTAAACACCAGCATAGTGAAGGTCCACCATAATCACCACACCATAGCAAAGCAACACGAAGGAGTCAGTGACACAGAGGACTCAAGTTGCCCAGCATATTGGTACCCGTGAGCAGAGACAGGGCCAGCAGTATAGCTACAAGCAGCAGCAGGGCCACACACAGCGTTTAAGTAGGAAGCCAAGGACCCGGTCAGGGTGAGAGCAACCTGGTACAGACTCCGTGGACAATACTGTGCAATACCATCTGCCAGTAAAGACTTGAAGAACAACAGAAACCGTGAGTGTGTGTGTCATCCTTATGCTGAAGCCCTACTTGCCCTCATAGACTGCCATTGCCTCTACTCTTATCTCTACTGCTACCCCTACTCTCCTGCAGCATCAATAACATCCTCACAGACTTTAACTACCTCTTCCACTGCCCCGGGGAACCCAGTTCTGCCCACAGGAACTATTCCATCCAAGCTGCTAACCCATCATCCCCGGAGGTTCTGCAGCAGCGGCGGTCCCATTACTGGCCGCATATAGTGGGTGGCGTCACGAGTGACAAATCCCCTGTAAATAAACCCCCATTTTATTGTGCGGGCCCGGGACACAGTCATGACCAGGACCGCCGTGACATCTCCCAGCAGTACCCCGGTCCGGCACCGAGTGCCCCGTCCCAGCGGGCTCCACAACCACCTAGTGAATGACCTGCAGAAAGCTGGGACCAACGTTACACAGGCTACAATCAGTAACACACTACACCACCAGGGACTCAGATCCTGCGGAGCCAGACGTGTTCCCCTACTTAAGCCATTACATATCTGGGCCCGTCTGAAGTTTGCTTGAGAGCATTTGGATGATCCAGAAGAGTATTGGGAGAATGTTATATGCTCAGATGAAACCAAAGTAGAACTGTTTGGTAGAAACATAACTTGTTTGGAGGAGAAAGAAGGCTGAGTTGCATACAAAGAACACCATACCTGCTGTGAAGCATGGGGTTGGCAACATCATACTTTGGGATTGTTTCTCTGTCAAGGGACCAAGATGACTGACACATGTACATGAAAGAATAAATAAGGCAATGTATCTTGAGATTTTTAGTGCAAAACTCCTTCTATCAGCAAGGGCATTGAAGATGAAATGTGGCTGGGTCTTTCAGCATGACAATGATCCTAAGCACACTGCAAGGGCAACAAAGGGGTGGCTTTGTAAGAAGCACTTCAAGGTCCTGGAGTGGCGTAGCCAGTCTCCAGATCTAAACCCTATAGAAAGCCTTTGGAGAGAGTAGAAAGTCCATGTTACCCAGCGACAGCCCCAAAACATCACTGCTCTAGAGGAGATCTGCATGGAGGAATGGGCCAACATACCAGCAACAGTGTGTGCCAACTTTGTGAAGACTTACAGAAAACGTTTGACCTCTGTAATTGCCAACTAAGGATATACAGTATAACAACGTATTGATATTAACTTTTGTTTTTGACCAAATACTTATTTTCCACCAAAATTTGAAACAAAAAATTCTTTCCAAATCAGACAATGTGATTTTCAGGATTTGTTTTCTCATTTTGTCTCTCATAGTTGAGATCTACCTATGATGTCAATTACAGGCCTCTCTCATCTTTTTAAGTGGGAGAACTTGCACAATTGGTGGCTGACTAAATACTTTTTTCCCCACTATATGTATGAGATAGCCAAAATGATTGTCTATAAATGAAGGTAGTCTTACACTCAAAGCTGTAGTGGATGGGGAGATAAGGAGTCCGAAAGTTAAATGTTCGAAACATTTGTTACCCATTTGTTCATCAGTATCTATCATACTACGTGTTAGCCGGCCATCCCTTCCCCCCTTGGTGCCAAAGCACTCTCTTGAATAAACTCCTATATACAAGAAACAATAATAGCAAAAATGAAAGAAAGCACCTTAAAGGGCAATAAATCAAAGATCAAATACGGTAAGTTATAGGATATCAGAAATGCCACTCACCTTAATAGGTTCTGTAAATAGATGTGACAACACTTCAAAAAGCCTACAGTTAGATTAAGTCTACTTACCGTATATACTCGCGTATAAGCCGAGTTTTTCAGCCCAAAAATTGGGCTGAAAAGTACCCCCCTCGGCTTATACGCGAGTCAGTGCGGGGGCTGCTGTATACAGCGGTATAAAGCAGCCCCCGCATCCCCAGTAATGCAGGGCCCCCCCCTCATGCTCCGGTCACCTGTAAAGCAAGTTATACTTATCAGTGTCCCGCTGCCGTCCGCGCCCGCATCTGCCGACATCGCGATCCTCCATCTTCATGCATCCTCTTCCTGCTTCTGTGCGCGTCGCAGGCAATGACGTCATTACCGGCGACGCGCACAGGAAACAGGAAGAAGTCGCATGAAGACGGAGGATCGGGATGTCGGCAGATGCGGGCGCGGACGGCAGCGGGCACTGATAAGTATAATTTGCTTTACAGGTGACCGGAGCATGAGGGGAGGGCCCTGCATTACTGGGGCTGCCTGTATACTACCACTGGGGCTGCTGTATATAGGGGCCCTGCATTACTGGGGCTGCAATACCACTGGGGCTGCTGTATATAGGGGCCCTGCATTACTGGGGCTGCAATACCACTGGGGCTGCTGTATATAGGGGCTGCAATACCACTGGGGCTGCAATACCACTGGGGCTGCTGTATATAGGGGCCCTGCATTACTGGGGCTGCAATACCACTGGGGCTGCTGTATATAGGGGCTGCAATACCACTGGGGCTGCTGTATATACCACTGGGGCCTGCTGTATATCATACTGCTGGGGCCTGTATACCACTGCTGGGGGCTGTATACCTGTGCTGGGGTCCACCCTCGGCTTATACGCGAGTCAATAGATTTTCCCAGGTTTTGGGGGCAAAAGTAGGGGGGTCGGCTTATACACGGGTCGGCTTATACACGAGTATATACGGTAAGTGAACTACAAACAGTTTTTTGAGCAGGAAATAGTTATCTTTGTTATGCTATAAGAATTGAAATAAATTGACAGAAAAAGTTTAAATATGTCTTCATTTAATCTACTGTACATTGTTATCAAATCAAACTACTAAATAAATGATTGTAAATAAGAGACTGCATTTTATTATATTTCAATTTCATAATAAAAATCTTAACATAATTTAATTCACAATTTATGTTAAACTAACTGTTAGGTTTTCAGGCATTTTTCCGACATTCTACTTGTTACAACACTAGATGTCTCCATTCCCTTTCATATGAACATTACTACATTTTTTCACTTAAATATTGCTTTCCTTGTTTTTTTTCTTTTATAATTAAAATTATTTCTACAGAAGAAACTCTAATCTCAGTATTATCTTTACTTAGGTTTTATAGTCTTTTAAGTAAATTTTGCACCAAAATACTTTTTTACCATTTCTATTTTATTACTGTTATTATTGTTGTTCATTTCAGACATTATATTTCAGTGTTTCTTCCATATACCTACTTGTAAGATAATACGCATCTGCATGTGAATACATGATGGAAACTATATTGTCACGGGTGGCACGGATGACAGGGTGGAGGCCACGCGCAGACGATCCCAGCGGTTGGCCCACCAGCCATAATGGTGGAGGATGGTCCGTCTCTTTCAGGAGCATTTACCTTCTGTGTTGATGGAAAGAAGGTGTGATGAGATCTCTCTATTATGGGGAGACGGCTGTGGAGGTCTTGCGCTCGGTCTGGTTTTATCCACCAATGTTGTAGGTCACTAGGACCCAGCAGACTCCTTCCACCTTTATAAGGAGGTTCATTACCCTTCCTCGGTGCAGGTGATAGTTCCTTGTGCACACTTTATCCTTGCTCCAGCAGAAGCTGAGATGGTGGAGGTTGCTGTGTTCTGCTGTCAGATAAGTGTTTCCTTTTCCCAAATGTCTGTCTTCCCTGGTGTTTGTCTTTAGTTGATAGTGGAGGGGTCTAGTGAACCTCTCCATCTGATCCTTAGATAAGATAGATCTAGGATCAGAGAGGGACGAGGTTCGTGGTCGGCGACAGTTGAGGAGACTGTATAGGGACGTTAGGGCAGACAGGGTCAGCTCTAGGAAGTCTAGGGGTCACCGTCTCCTTCTTGTGCCCTTAGCATTAGGGACTCCTGATCCCCCCCCCCCCCCGTCGTTATCCTACGCTGGGTGTCTCCCCCACTCCCAGCGTGACATATATCCTATCTTTATGCCGAAGGTGACAACTGCTTTAATGGGTTCATAGAAAGACCCTGGGTCCTTTTTCAGTTCTAAATGTGTATTGAAAAATATATAT
Source organism: Allobates femoralis (assembly GCA_033576535.1). Lineage (NCBI taxonomy): Eukaryota > Metazoa > Chordata > Amphibia > Anura > Aromobatidae > Allobates > Allobates femoralis. Next base: position 168,758,410 of record JARQOC010000001.1, on the reverse strand, counting down.
ATTATATCAGTGGTGTAACTTCAGGCCCAGGGACCCCGATGCGAAAGCTCCAATGGGGCCCCCAATTATTGCAAATCTTTAATAGTATTAGTCTTTTTCTATAGGCCAAAGGGACTTTTGGAGGGCCCAGGTGTGATCGCAACCCCTGCAAATATTGTAGTTACGTCACTGTATTGTATAGTATTGTTATTGAAAGATTATTTTACAATTTCAATATTAAATATACTAGATGTCGGCCCGATTCTAAAGAATCGGGTAGTCTAGAAACCATATATAGTTTATTTAGTAAGAGTTAACAATAATGCAATATTTAAGACATGATATCTATCCATCAACTACCTATGTTTGTATGGTCTATGTAATTTTTGTAAATTGAATTGTTATATGCTAAGGAGCTTGGTACACATACTGGCCAATACTTGTGTACCCATGAAGTAGCTTCATTTCAGAAATCAATGTTCATAGTCTACGTATTCACCAGTCTGTGTTTGCCCATCAACCACATCATGGTAGCCTTAGATCTGATGGGTCCCTAATCTACCTTATTACTATTTATTAACACTTAGACTCCTTTCATATCAGTGTTTTTCAGCTATTTGCAGAACGGGGGGATGAAAAAAAATAAAATTTCTGCACTTGCTACCTAAGGGCCTAACTGGGCACACTTGCAGCAAGTCCCATGCAATGTATATGAGACTTGCAGTTAACTTGCTGTAGATGCGGAAAACACGTCTTCAGCAGTTGCAGCAAATGCGGCCACTAAAAAAAACGCTGGTAACCGCGGTTTTTACGGCCGAAACTGCCGAAACCACGTTTGCTGCACGCGGTGTCACCGGAGAGGATCGTAGTAACCAAGATGGTGGCGGCTGCAACGGGAAGTCCGATGACGGTTTGGTAAGTATAACTGTGAGTGTGCATGAGAGAATGAGTGTGTGTGAGCAAGTGAAAAGGGGGGGTGAGAGAGTGTTGTGGCAGCGCTGTACGTGTATGTGCCGGAGCGGTGCCAGGTCAGCTTGGCGGGTTTCTGGTATGTGAGAAATTTGCGGTAAACACCTGCAATTTCCGCACTTTCCGCAGAACGGGAGACTTGCGGCACACTTTCGGCGCAATTGTGGCAAGTCCCCATGCAATGTATAGGAGACCTGCGGCAGAACATTGGGGCCGGTGGTAAGCATAGGTGTCCTGGGGGTATGAGTGTGGCGTGGCGAGCGAGGGGGGGCAATTGAAAAATGTCAGGGGGGGCGTGTGTGCGGACGTGGCGACTGAGGACGGTGTGTGTGATGAGAAGTGTGATAGCGGGGGTGTGTGTGGAGGAGTGGGGAGTGAGAGCGGAGTGTGTGTGGGGCCACCGAGAGTACCGATAGCAAGAGTGGGGCTGTATTAGCCCCGCTCTCGCTAACGGTCGGCCATCTTGGTACACCCTTAGTGGGTGTACAGCCAGCTTCAGTCCAGATCTGATGTCATTTCGAGCAGAAACGGACGGAAGCTGGCAATTATTATATTAGATTTTAAAACCTCAATGTAACATAGTAACATAGTTTTTAAGGTTGAAGGAAGACTTTAAGTCCATCTAGTTCAACCCATAGCCTAACATGTTTATCCAGAGGAAGGCAAAAAAAACCCATGTGGCAACACTAGCTCCACATTGGGGGAAAAAATTCCTTCCTGACACCAGATATGGCAATCAGACTAATTCCCTGGATCAACACCCTATCAAAGAATCTAGTATGTATAACTGGTAATATTATAGTTTTCAAGAAAGGCATCCAGGGCCTTCTTAAATGTTAGTAGTGAGTCACTCATTACAACATCATTACAACATCATGTGGCAGTAAAGAATCCACGTCTGTGATTATGATTAAACCTTCTTTCCTCCAGACGTAGAGGATGCCCCCTTGTCCCCGTCTCAGGCCTAAGAGTAAAGAAATCATTAGAAAGTTCTCTGTACTGTTCCCTCATATATTTATACATTATTATAAGATCACCTCTAAGCCTTTTTCCAAGCTAAATAACCCCAAGTTTAATAACCTGTCTTGGTATTGCAGACCACTCAGTCCTCTAATAACCTTGGTCGCTCTTCTCTGGACCCGTTCTAGTTCAGCTATGTCTTTCTTATACACCGGAGACCAGAATTGTACACAGTATTCTAAGTGTGGTCGCACTAGTGACTTGTATAGAGGTAAAATGATGTTCTCCTCATGAGCATCTATGCCTCTTTTAATGCATCCCATTATTTTATTTGCCTTTGCAGCAGCTGCCTGACACTGGCCACTAAATGTGAGTTTGTCATCTACCCATACACCCAGGTCTTTTTCAGTGACAGTTTTGCCCAGTGTTTTACAATTAAGCACATAATTATACCTTTTGTTTCCTCTGCCAAGTGCATGACCTTACATTTATCCCCATTAAAGCTCATTTGCCATTATATCAGCCCAAGCTTCTAGTTTACATAAATCCTCCAGTAATATAAAATTGTCCTCCTCTGTATTGATTACCCTGAAGAGTTTAGTGTCATCTGCAAATATTGAGATTCTACTCTGTATGCCCCCTACAAGGTCATTAATAAATATATTAAAAAGAAGCGGGCCCAACACTGACCCCTGTGGTACCCCACTGTTAACTGTGACCCATTCTGAGTGTGTTCCATTAATGACCACCCTTTGTCTCCTATCGCTAAGCCAGTTTTTAACCCACTTACACATATTTTCACCTATCCCCATTGCTCTCATTTTATGTATCAACCTTTTGTGGGGCACCGCATCAAAAGCTTTTGAAAAGTCCATATACACCACGTCCACTGCATTTCTTTGGTCCAGTCCAGAACTTACTTCTTCATAGAAGCTTATCAGATTAGTTTGACAGGAGCAGTCCCTCGTAAAACCATGTTGATATTGGGTCATGAGGTTATTTTTCTTCAGATACTCCAGTATAGCATCTCTTAGAAAACCCTCTAGCATTTTACCCACAGTAGACGTTAAGCTTACCGGCCAATAATTTCCAAGTTCAGTTTTTGTTCCCTCTTTGAATATTGGCACAACATTTGCTATACGCCAGTCCTGTGGTAAAGACCCTGTTATTATGGAATCTTTAAAGATGTAAAAGATGAGATTAAACATTTAAAAAATAACAAAAAGAATTTATATAAAAATGTATTTTGTAAAATTGCTAGCACAACTCTAACAAAGAGGCTTTCATCCATTACAGTAGTTGTGCAGGCTTGGGACAGACGTCTCTGCAGTCACTCTGACGGCAGATTGCAGAATAGTGATAGCATCAGGTATGTAAACTGTTATGATTTCCCATTGTTGATAGAGCAAGTGGTCAGTCATATGACTTTCCTTCTTGTGGTCATGTGCCGACTAGACACATTCTGTTCAAAATACTCAGGAATTGACAGCATTCGCACCTCGTGTTTCTGAGATGCAGCAGTGGCAGTCACATAACATGATAGTACACATTTGTTCTAGTGTGGACAACCCTATTATGACAGGGGTCATGCAAGCATTGATTCTCCTATGCAAGGGACTCAAATTGATTATGGGAATAACACTACAATCAATCCCTGATAAGAGTTTGATCCAAGATTCAGTTTAGTGTCATCCAATTCTTTTGCATCAAGAGAATTGTAGCACACTGCCATGAACTTTTGGTATACAATCGTGTATAGGTAGAAAGCTGCCAATCAGTGGTGAGGGCGAGGTTTTATACAGCTCATGAATATGGAATACTAATTAGCAGGTTTACTAGTCCTCTAATGACAATCTCCTGATGATAAAACAGTAATTTTATTAAAACTACAGAAAGCAACCCAGTAATCTATACATTTCTGGAATGAATGTCTCTGTGTCTACATAATGACGCTCTCATACTTGTGGTAAAAACCTGGTAACATGGATAAGTTACATATTTAACTGCATGCTGTCATCTTATAAAGTCACTGTTCTCTGCTGCAGAACTGCCAGGTATCTGAATAGTGAGCTCTATATATACCAACCCACACCACTGATTTGTAGCTTTCTGCCCATGTACACTGTACACAGAAAGCTGCCGATCAGTGGTGGGGGTGGGGTTATACAGAGCTCATGAATATGCTTGACTATCTGACAGCAGGCCAAAGTCCTCTAATGATAATCTCCTGATTATTATACAGATATTTATCAAAACTACACTAAGCAATTGATACATTGCTGGAATCGACCAATTTACTTTAACCTCTTTAAGACTCATACATCATAGGTCCTTGAGTTTGATGCAAGTTCACACGCTGAGCTTGCATAATTTCCTGCACATGTCAGCTGATTTGCGCCTGTTAACTAGTCAGGTCGTGCTGTCAAACTCTGACTGCATGATCCAACATGCGTCGGCAGGGTTTGTGCTATTACCTGCCACGATCTCTGCCGTGATGTGATCACAGGGTGTATTGCCAAAACATCGATGGGTCAGATGATGACCCTTGTCACTGTCATGACATACTTCCTGTGAACACTGGACTAGCGTCGGCGTTCACAGGGCATGATAATTTGTTCTGTGTGTGTGCTTCAGCATGGCTCTGTCCTGCGGAAGCGATCGGACACTTTAGTGCTGAGGCACCGTAAGGGGGCTAGCAAGATAAATAAGGAAGGAAAAACATATTGTCCCAATCAGAAATGCCGATTGACCAAAATATAAAATGAATCTCATTGGTAACCGGAAAAAAAAGTAGAAATGCCAAAATTAAGTTTTTTGGTCACCTCAACATTGCAATAAAATGCAAATATAGGCGATTATAACATCGCATCTACCCAGAAGTGGTATAATTAGAAATATCAGCTAAAGACACAAAAGATAAGGCATCACACAGCCCCAGATCCCAAAAAATAAGGACACAATGGGTCTTGGAAAATAGAAACAAAAGCACAATTTTTTCTTTTTTTACAAATTTCTGAATTATTTTCACCACTTAGATAACAGTAAAAGTATAAATGTTTGGTATTTACAAACTTGTACCGACCCGAGGAATCATAGCGACAGGTCAGTTTTACCATATAGTGAACATGGTAAATTAAAAAACAAAAAAACTACCGTGAAATTGCACTTCTTAAGCAATTTCACCGTATTTGGATTTTTTTCCCTTTTTCCAGTACACTACATGGTAAAATGAATGATGTAATTCAAAACTACAACTTGCCCGCTCATTTGTCTGTATTGATAGAAAAATAAAAAAGTCATGGCTCTTTGAAGAGGGTGAGGAAAAAACTAAAACAAAAAATGGAAAATTGACAGGTGGTTAAGGGGTTAAAGGAGAACACATGAGGAGGAGGAGCACACAGGAGGAGGACACATGAGGAGGAGGAGGATACACAAGACTGGGGAGTATAAGGACACATGAGGAGGAGAAGAACACATAAGGAGGAGGAGCACAATGAGGAGGAGGAAAAGGAGGATACATGAGGAGGAGCACACATGAGAAGGAGGACATATGAGGAGGAGGACACAGGAGGCGGAAGACCCATGAGGAGGAGGACATATGAGGAAGGGGAGGAGGAGGACACATGAGGAAGGGGAGGACCACACATGAGGAGGGGGAAGAGGAGTGCACATGAGGAATAGTAGGACATAGGGGGTGGAGGAGAAGGACACATGAGGAGGATGAAGAGATCACATGATGAGGAGAAGGAGGATACATGAGAACATACGAGGAGGGGAGGAGGAGGACACATGAAGAAGGGGAGGACACATGAGGAGGGGGAAGAGGAGGACACAAGAAGAGGACACATGAGGAAGGGGAGGACCACACATGAGGAGGGGGAAGAGGAGTGCACATGAGGAAGAGTAGGACATAGGGGGTGTAGGAGAAGGACACATGAGGAGGATGAGGAGATCACATGATAAGGAGAAGGAGGATACATGAGAACATATGAGGAGGGGAGGAGGAGGACACAAGAGGAAGGGGAGGACACATGAGGAGGGGGAAGAGGAGGACACATTAAGAGGAAGAGGACACATGAGGAGGGGAAGGGGGACACATGAGGAGGATATAAGAGGAGGGGGAGGACACAAGAGGAGAGGGTAGAGGAGGACACATGAAGAGAAGAAAGAAAAAGGGGGAAGGGGAACAAGAGGCGCAATAGTGCCTTATCACTTAGACACTGACAATCCGGTGGTATAAAGGAACCACTCACCTATTTCAGTTGTGCGACCCACAACTGGTATGCAGACATGTAGTGTTTTATCCGGATGGCTGCTGCTGGATTCCCACCGACCACTTGCACGTGGAATCACACAGTAAAAAAAAAAATGGGAAAGGAAACGGTGTTCACCAGTCCGCGCTGCCAGGATCCACTTATTCCAGGGAAGAAACTCACGATCAGATGTGATGTGATCAAAACTTTTTATTGCATCCAACGCGTTTCAACGCCTTTCCTGGCGTCTTCCTCAGGGATCCCTGAGGAAGACGCCAGGAAAGGCGTTGAAACGCGTTGGATGCAATAAAAAGTTTTGATCACATCACATCTGATCGTGAGTTTCTTCCCTGGAATAAGTGGATCCTGGCAGCGCGGACTGGTGAACACCGTTTCCTTTCCCATTTTTTTTTTTTTTACTACATGAAGAGAAGGACACATATGGAGGAGGACACATGAAGAGAAGGAGAAAGAGGATACATGAGGAGGATATATGAGGAGGAGGAGGAAGACACAAGAGGAGGGGGAAGAGGAGGACACATGAAGAGGGGGAGGACACATGAGGAGGAGAAGGAGGAAACATGAGGAGGAGGAGGAGAAGGAGGATACATGAAGAGAAAGTCACAGGAGGAGGACACATGAGTAGGAGTAGGAAAATTCATGAGGAGAAGGACAAATGCGGAAGTGGAGGAGGACACATGAGGAAGGAAAGGACCATACATGAGAAGGGGGAAGAGGACACATGAGGAGGAGAAGTACACATGAGGAGGAGAAGAACATATAAGGAGGAGCACACATGATGAGGACGCCACATGAGGAGGAGAAGGAGGAGACATGAGGAGGAGAAGGAGACATAAGGAGGAGGACACAAGAGGAAAAGGAGTAGCACACATGAGTAGGAGGTGGAGGCCACATGAGGAGGAGGAGGATACATGAGGAGAAGGACACAGGAAGAGGACATATGAGGAGGAAGACATATGCGGAAGGGGAAGAGGACACATGAAAAAGGGGAGGACCACACATAAGGGGGGAGAAGAGGAGGTCACATGAGAAGAAGGAGGAGGACACATGAGGAGAAAGAGAGCACAAAAGGAGAAGGAGGACACATGAGAAGGATATATAAGGAGGGGGAGGAGGACACATGAGGAGGTGTAAGGGGATGACACATGGGGGGGGGAGACACAGGAGAAGGAGGATGATGCATGAGGAGAGGGAGGTGGAGGACACATGAGGAGGAGCACAGAACATGAGAAGGAAGAAGACACCTGAGAAAGGGGGTGAGGACACATGAGGAGGGGGAAGAGAAAGACACATAAGGACGAGGAGGACGACACATGAGGAGGGGAAGGAGGACACAAGAGGAGGGGGAAGAGGAGGGCACATGAAGAGGACGACACATGAGGAGGAGGACACATGAGGAGGATACATGAGGAGGCACATGAGGAGGACGACACATGAGGAGGAGGAACAGGAAAACACATGAGGACAAGAATGAGGAGCACACATGAAGAGGAGGAGGACACATGAGGAGTAGAAGGACACATGAGGTGGAGGAGAACAGATGAGGAGGAGCAGTACACATGAGGAGAATGAGGAGGACACTAGGGATGGGCGAGTCTACTCGCTAGGACTCGTTACTCGGCGAGTAGTAAGGGACTCGCAGGACTCGGTACTCTGCGAGTTTCCCAGTGATTACTCGCACAGCAACGAGTCCAATGCAAATCAATATCAATCCTAGTTTTGTCTGACAAAACTAGGATTGCGTTTGACTTGCATTGGTCTCATTACTGTGCAAGTAATCGCAGGGAAACTCGCAAAGTAACTGCTGTTACTTTGCGAGCCGAGTCCAGCTGTCTGCTCTGCTCACAGAGATGATGTAGCAGAGCTGAGATTGTTCTCAGTCTGCTCATTCCCTGTGCATAGACATCATTCTATATCTATGCACAGGGATGTAGCAGAGAGGACATCGCGTTTTGGACTACGTCGGACGGAAGAGGATTTTTTTTAATTAAAGATGGAGTCCCTAATGGCTTTTTTTTTTATTTCTAATAAAAAATGTTCTCTATGTTGTGTTTTTTTAACCCTTTATTGGAGATTCTTAGTGGCCGGGTCAAACGTGGCCTGACATTAAGAATCTCGGGCTTAATACCAGCTTGTATAACAAAGCTGGTATTAACCCCTTTATTACCCAGCGTGCCACCGCCACCAGGGACGCTGGAAGAGCTTCAATGAACACGCCATCTTCTGGGGCGGCTGCGGGCTGCAATTTGCAGCGGGGTGTGCCCAGAAAGCTTGGGCATCCCTGCGCTGCGGATTCCAGCCCCCAGCTGCTTAGCTGTACCTGGCTAGACATCGAAATTGCGCGTAGCCCCACGCATTTTTTTTTTATTATTTCATGAAATTCATGAAATAATTTAAAAAAAGGGCTCCCCTATATTCTTGTGTCCGGCCAGGTACAAATAGGCACCTGGGGGTTGGGGGCAGCCCGTCGCTGCCTGCTGGATCCGGCTGGTTCCAGAAAAACGGCGAAGCCCACATGAAATTTTTTTTCTGACAAATCCATAAAACAATGTAAATAAAAGGGACTGCATCTTTATTAACCCCTGGACCATGGGCGAGGGGTTAATAAAGATGCAGTCCCTTTTCTAGGATTGTTTTATTGATTTTTCAGAAAAAAAATTACATGGGCTTCGCCGTATTTCTGGAACCAGCCGGATCCAGCAGGCAGCGACGGGCTGCCCTCAACCCCCAGGTGCCTATTTGTACCTGGCCAGACACAAGAATATAGGGGATGAATTTCATGAAATAATAAAAAAAAATGCGTGGGGCTCCACGCAATTTCTATGTCTAGCCAGGTACAGCTAAGCAGCTGGGGGCTGGAATCCGCAGCGCAGGGAAGCTCAAGCTTTCTGGGCACCCCCCGCTGCAAATTGCAGCCCGCAACCGCCCCAGAAGATGGCGCGTTCATTGAAGCGCCATCCTCTGGCGCTGAACCCCGCTCTTCCAGCGGCCCTGGTGGCGGTGGCACGCTGGGTAATAAAGAGGTTAGGGCCAGCTTTGTATTATCAGCTGGCCCTAAGCCCGAAATTTATGGCGGTCACGCCAATATTAGACATGACCGCCATGAATTTCTATTAAATTGTTTTAAAAAAAACACAACACAGAGAAAATTTATTAGAAATAAAAAAAAAAAGCCATTAGGGACTCCATCTTTAAATAAAAAAATCCTCTTCCGTCCGACGTAGTCCAAAACGCGATGTCCTCTCTGCTCATCCCTGTGCATAGATATAGATGTCTATGCACAGAGATGAGCAGACTGAGAACAATCTCAGCTCTGCTACACACAGGAAGAGCAGGCGGGCTCTAGGACCCTAGAGCTGCAGCAGCCTGTACAGAGCAGAGAGCCTGACTCCTTACTGTGCGAGTTTCCCAGCGATTACTTGCACAGTAAACGAGTCCAATACAAGTCAATGCCAATCCTAGTTTTGTCAGAGTCTTTGACAAAACTAGGATTGCTTCAGGCTGAAGCTTCCGAGACACATCTGCGATTTGTAAATCGCGCACTACTCGCTATTACTCGCTTCCCCATTCATTAACATTGGACTCGCTAGACTCGCAACGAGTAGCGAGTCCCGGGCTCGGACTCGCTAGAGTCAAGCGATTCCGAGTAATTTAGGACTCGCCCATCACTAATGTTACACCTTCTCAAGTAGGTATGGCAAGTCAGGGAATGTTTTTAGAAATCACTGTACAACTACGTTCAGCACTAGAGCCATGCATGGCATGTGTACCAGCTTGCCAAGATTTAAAGCCGCACCAGGTTACGCCCATTATCACACATGACCAAACCGGGTTGGAGATTCAGCGGGGAGATCCACTGATTGGTCTATTCTTTATGACCTAAACAGATGAGCTTCAGCAGAGCGTGTTGCCACTAAACCGATGCGCTGCTGCACAGATCCCAGCTTGTGAGTGATGGGGAGGACAATTCAGCAGAGGATGAGGAGAGGAAACAGAAACTGGGAATACAAGGATACCAAAACCCTGATGGAAGTTGGGCCCGCTATTCTTGGTGTGGGTAGGATTTGTGGTGTTCCAGGTTGCGATTGTCAAACCCTCCACCAGGTTCACCCAGTGTGCCATGAGAGAAATGTATTGTCCCTGTCCACAACATCTTTCTACGAGTCAGTTTTCAGGTAGACCTTCCTGGTTACGGCGTTAATGAGAGCATGGTTGATATTGTTGAACATGTGGCTGTGTAACGTGGGGACAATTCACACAGGTGAAGACAGCAGGAGAGGGTCAGGGCCTAGCTTCAGGCAGCCTAGGACCATAGCAAACACAGCACAACACCTGGACTGTACCCTGGACTATACCTTCAGCATCAACATCAGTAAAAGGTACGGAAACAACAACCCTGCGTATGACTGTTATTGGGGTCCTTGATCTCGCTCCCATCATAGGCTGTCCCATAACTCTTAACTTCCACTACTGCCCCGGGGATCCCGCTCCACCTACGGGGAGCGTAACCATCTTGCTGCTCCACTATCACCCTGGAGGTGTGTCCTGCAGCGCCAGTAACGTTACCGGAACCATATGTGGCGCAGAAATAATTTTTATTTTCACCTTTAAGTCACCCCCAGGGCCACGGGACCGGGCACAGGCCGCCCATGACATCCCCCTTGAAACCAAACCTCCGGTACCCCACGGCCCTGGGGCACGGCATTGGCATTAGAGATGTTGAGCCCTCCACCGGTAGGGCTGTTCACCAGGGCAACCATGAAGTTCAGAAGCATGCAGGCTCATCATGGGTGCGGGACACACATTCATTGGCAGCCTCCTGCTGCCAGATCACAGAACAAGTCTACCACCTCTCAGGCGCACAATCAAAGTCTCACACAGTTCTGAGCTTTACTGGGTTTACGCTTAGCTGGTCAGATGTTACAGGTTACAGGAGTTCAACATCGGCTCCAGTGTCATCCAGCAGCTGGGTTAGGTCCTCTCCTGTCACTGTATCCTCCTCCATCTCTTGTAGACCGTGAGTCTTCGGTGGCAGGGTCCTCTCTCCTCTTCTAGTGTATCCTCATACATCCCTTGTAGACTATGATTAGTAGATTTGTTTTAATTATGGCCTTTATCCAATTTTTGTAGGTTTTGCTTAACCGTACTATGAATATGTAATAAAGGCGGCTGTGACCATGTATTTCAACATTACTCAGTTTAGTTTTTCTACAATACCTAGTAATGCATTTCACTCTTAGGCCCCTCACCAAGCAAATCGCAGTGTGCCCATTTTACCTGATTGCACCTTTTAAAGTGATATCACCATCTGAGACATTTATGACATAGCCACTTATTGTAGTCCTTGGAGTGGCTCAGTATGACAATACGCCCCCTGTGGACCTGTCACCAGATTTCACAATACAAACTGGATAGAATGATCTTAGAAGGCTTGCATTCACATTAGATGGTTTGGCCGATCATTTGACTGGCAGACATCTCGTCTGGCTTTCCTATGCATAGGAGCACACATTCGGCATCTCTATGAGAGAAACATCACCAGACGTGTTACGGCGGCTTATCTCAGGGAGACAGTATGATTGTTTGTCTAAAATCAGGTGTACCAGCTCGATATTTTCCTAACAATCAATTGTCCAGAGCTCCCATACATAATAGCTTGTCAACCAAACCCATTGATATTAGTGGGTTATTCTAATGTGTATGGGTAGCTTTAGACCTGTTCTTACTTTGAAAAATCAGTTTTAGAATGACTGTATGTTGGAATATGTTTAGTGCAGCATCTCCATTCATGTGTATGTAATTGTTCTATTGCTATGTTTGTGTATTGCCTATAAACTACAGGTACATCCCTGAGGATGGACTGAAGAGGGGAAAACCTAGTGAGGGAGAGGCCAGTTAATAATGAATTACAATATTCGAGGTGGGAGTAGATCAAGGCAACGGTGAGGGTTTTTGTTGTTTCCATCGTGACAAAAGGGCAGATTCTAGAGATGTTCTTCAGGTGTAAGCAACAAGAGCGGGCGAGAGATTGTATATAGGAGGTGAAGGAAAGATCAGTGTCAAACATAACACCCAGAAAGAGAGCCTGCTGCCTGGGCGTTATCGTGGTGCCGCACACAGAGAGGGAGATGTCAGATTTAGGGAGGTTAGTAGAGGGCGGGAGCAGAAGAAGTTCAGTTTTGGAAAGGTTGAGTTTTAGATAGAGAGCAGACATGATGTTGTAAACTGCGGTTAGACAGTCATTGGCGTTCTGTAATACAGTGGGGTTAAGGTCACGGGGCGAAGTGTATAGTTGTGTGTCATCAGCTTAAAGATGGTAACGGAAGCCAAATTTGCTGATGGTCTGTCCAATTGGGGCTGTGTAGAGAGAGAAGAGAAGAGGGCCAAGGACTGAAACCTGAGGGACCCCTATATTGTGAAGAAGAGGAGAAGAATTGGATCCAGCAAATGATACACTGAAGGAGCAGTCAGAAAGATAGGAAGAAAACCAAGAGAGAGCGGTGTCCTTTATGCCGATGTAGTGCAGCATAGCGAGTAGGAGATGGTGGTCAACAGTGTCAAAAGCTGCAGAGAGATCAAGATGAATAAGCAGAGGGTGTTCACCGTTACGTTTTGCCTTCAGGTCATTGGTCACTTTGATGAGGGCAGTTTCTGTAGAGTGTAAAGGGCAGAAGCAAGACTGTAATTGATCTAGAAGAGAGTGAGTGAAGAGGTAATGTGTGTAGACCAGGTGCTCCAAGAGTTTAGACATGAAAGGGAGATTGGAGACTGGTCTGTAGTTGTTTGTGCAGGATGGGTCGAGAGAAGATTCCATTAATAATGGAGTAATGATAGAGTGTTTGAAGGAGGATGGGAAGATGCCAGAAGAGAGGGAGAGATTGAAGATTTGGTTAGGTGAGTGGTGACCACTGGAGAGAGAGACTGGAGTAGGTGTGAGGGAATGGGGTCAGTGGTGCATGTAGTGAGACGAGAGAAAGAGAGGAGCCTGGAGACTTCTTCTTCTGTGACTGGGTTAAATGTAGAGAGTGAGCCAGAGGAGATGTAGGGGGAATGGGAGCAGCAGGACTTGGAAGCTGGGAGCCGATTTCCTGACGGATGTTTTCAATTTTCTTGGTGAAGTAAGAAGCCAGATCATCAGCACAGAGGTCGGTGATAGGGGCCTGCACTTTAGGACTGAGGAGAGAGTGAAAAGTGTTTCTTTGGGTTGTTGGATAGTGAGATCTGGGTGGTAAAGTAGGTCTGTTTGGCGAGGTGAAGGGCAGAGTTGTAAGTTCTTAGCATAAATTTATAGTGAATGAAGTTTTCTGGAGTGCGAGTTTTCCTCCATAGGCATTCAGCACTCCTAGAGCATCACTGGAGGAATGGATTTGTGATATGAGCCAGGGCTGTTTCTCTCTGTGTTTGGAGGTTTTGAGGGTGAGGGGAGCTACTTTGTCCAGGGTGCATCAGAGAGAGTCATTGTGGTGAGTCACAGCCAGATCCGGACAGGAGAAGGAGGAATTTGGGGACAGTGATGAGTATAGAGAGTCTGTGAGTGTATGAGGATTAATGGCCTGTAGATTTCTGAATGTGTGATAGGTAGGGGTGTGCTGTGGTGGGCAAGGGTTTGTGAGTGTGAATGAGATAATGTTGTGGTCAGAGAGAGGAAGAGGTGAGTTGTCGTAGGAGGAGGTTGAACACAGCCGGAGAAAGACCAGGTCAATGATGTTACCGTCTTTGTGTGTCTCAGAGGTTGAGAGCTGTGAGAAGTCAAGAGAGGTGGTAGAGATAGGAGCTTGGATGCTGATGGGGAGGTGGGGCTTTTTATGGGGATGTTAAAGTCTCCCAGAATAAGGGTTGATAATTCTGAGGACATGAATTGCGGCAGCCACGTGGAAAAATGATCAAGGAACTGGGTGGGTGACCCTGGTGGGTGGTATACCACCACTACTCTGAGGGGGAGGGGATGGAAGAGTCTGATAGTGTAGACCTCAAAAGAAGGGAATGAGAGTAAGAAAGCTGCAGGGATGACCTGAAAAGTTCATTGTGGGGACTAAGCCAACTCCACCACCATGTCTGTAACCAGGTCTTGGGGAATGGGAGAAGTGAAAACCTCTATGAGAAATAGCAGTAAGGGAAGCAGAGTCTGAATCCTGGATCCAGGTTTCAGTGAGTGCCAACATATTAAGGGAGTTAGTGAGAAAGTAGTTGTGAATAAAGGGAAGTTTGTTGCATACAGACTGTGGATTCCAGAGAGCGCACTTAATCGGGAGATGAAGGCATGCAGATAATGTTGATAAGTTTAGCAGGGTTTCTTTGTGACATGGGGGAGGGGTTGAGGTTGGCAGAGGGGGTTCCAGGATTTGGAGATATATCACCTGACAGGAGCAGAAGTAAAGAGAGGAAAAGTAAATAGTTTTGATAGTTTGATTTGTGGCATGGTTTATGATGCAATACCCTGGACTATGGTGGACTGAGGTTGTTCAATAGGCTGAAGAGTGTATGGGAGCCAGACATAGTAGAGGATAGAAGAAAAGGGCTGATGTGGATGAGGGGTGATGGAGGGGGGTTAAGATGGTGAAAGTGAATGACAAAGGCACATAGTAAGATAGACAATGAGACTGAGGACATATTTAAAAATGAGAATGAAAGAGAGTGGGTTACGTGACTCCTGCCATGACTAACTGCCATGAAGTAACTGCATCCACTTAGCAACAGTACAATTTTGCATAAGGTACCTCACATGGAGCACCCCACACATGTGCACCCCTTAGAATAGGGCACACTATGGTATTAGGTGAAGGGGATTGTGGAAAGTCGGATGATCTAGGTAATTACCAGCTGTACCTCACAGTAGGGGATAAATGGCAGATGATTAAAGGCCTCCACTCAGATCTAACATTATGCAAAGGCAGCTCCATACAATCACACCTTTCCCATCAGATCCTTTTGAAGGTTTCCATGGTGAGCAAGAGTCTGATATTTTGTGGCAGAGATTTCAAGAATATGGGATATGTATGGGTAAAATCTTGTATGCGGTTGTAGGAAGAGGTGATAAGAGGGGAGGAGAGAAAGAGATCTTATGAGGATTGGAGAATTTGTGCACATAAGTAACGAGAGACTAGGTCAAATATTTATGTTCAAGAGAGGTTGCGGATGGCTTTGTGTGTCATGGTTAGAGTTTTAAACTGTAGTCTTTGGGCAATGGGAAGCCAGTGAAGGATTTGCAGAGAGGAGAGGCTGGGGAATAGCGGGGAGACTGGTGCATTAGTCGGACAGCAGAGTTTAGGATAGATTGGAGGGGTGCTAAAGTGGCAGAAGGAAGGTCAGAGTGCAGGAGGTTGCAGTATCCGAGGCAGGAGATGATGAGAGCATACACAAGTATTTTCACAGATTCTTGGTTAAGGAATGTATAGGTCTGGAAAATAATTTTGAGTTGGAGTCAGGAGGAGGTGGAAATAACTTGAAATTATGTGGCTTGAAGGAGAGAGCAGAGTCAAGGGTTACCCTGAGGCAGCGGGTAAGTGGTACTGGGGAGTGTAAGCAGCCATTGACTTTGATCTTAAGGTCTAGTGGAGGGGTGGACCATTGAGTGAGGCTGAAGGAGGATATGAGTGTTAGGAGCTTAAAGACAGCTGAGTGGAAAGTGTCAATGGGGTCAATGTTGAAGTCACCCATGATGATGGTGGGGATGTCAGCGGAAAGAAAATGAAAAAGCCAGTTGGTGAAGTGGTGAAGAAACATAGTGGCTGGCCCTTGATGGCAGTAAATGATAGCTAGTTGGAGGTTGGAGGGGGAGTAGACGCGGACAGAGTGCACCACAAAAGAGGGGAGAGTAACAAAGGGTGGAATTGGGGTGAAAGAGCAGTTATCTGATAGGTGAAAACCAACTCCTTTACCATGCTTGTTGCTGCTGTGGTGTGTGAGAAAGATGGAATCCATCATAACAAAGTGCAGCTGAAGAGGTTAGGTCAGAAAGGGTGAGCCATGTTTCAGTGTTGCCAAGGACGACGAGTTTGTTAAAGATGAAAAGGTCATGGATGTATGAAAGTTTGTTGTAGACGAAGCATGCATCCCATAAGGCTCTTTCTAGAGGGACTGGGGAAGCTGGGGTCGGGTTAGTGTGTATAAGGTTAGTAAGGATGCGATGATTTGATATGATAGATCATAGGTGAGGTTTAGGAATGACCGTGTGGATGTGGTGAGGGAGGGGCAGGATTTGGAGAGATATCATCAGCAATGAGGATAAGCAGAGAGAGTGTTGGAAGGTGTGAGCAGGAGAAGACATAATGGGACCAGATGTGTATGGAGACAAAGTATTTTATGTGGAGGAACAGTTTTGAGGAGATCAGGTGAGTGGGAGGATGGAGGGAGAGATGACCAGTTCATTACTAGGTGGAGGCATTAGGGGGGTTAATAGGAAGTATTATAGGAGTAATAATGAAAAAAAAACAGAAAAATTGTTTACAGTGTCTACGTATCCAGATACTTTCAGGTCACTTCTGGTCTAATTCTGGCCTAATTCCTTATACCACACTTTAACTGATGTGCTTAACAGTCCTACCCCTCACACCATATACACATACAAATGCAATCGGGTGTAACAAAGAGGGGGAGGAGCCTGGACACCTCTTGAACACATAAAGGGACAAGAGATTAGAAACAAGATCCAGAGTAAACTAAAGGTAATACAAACAAAGTGCGGAGGGGATGGAGTGAGAAATGGAGTCATGTGAGTGTGGGAGATGGAACAGACACAACAAGGAATATGTAATAAATATGTATATTAAATGTAATGTGCTAAGTTGATGCATTTCTCAGTTGCTGCAATGATTTAAATTTGTACTTGAAAACTAATGCAAGATGCTGGAGTTTTGGATAACAAAATTTTAGCAATTAGTGGTAAGCTTGGGTAAGAGGCTTCAGCTATGCAAGGGGCTGGAGAGGCCTAGTACACCAGAGTGGATGTAGTTACAGCACAATGAGCATCAGCAAGACAGAAAGCAGATTATACGTAACCAGGAATCTGGAAAGAATGGTACAAGCATAATCATGGAAATGAGTAACGTTTAGCACCTAGAGAAACATAGAAGCAATGGTGGAGCAGAGATACTGGTAGACCTGAGACTGCTATGGGAAGGACAAACGTGGCTTCCAAATTCCAAAAGGACTCGTTTGTCCCGACCCGCACTGCTTACATTAAGGCAATCAGACAATGATCATCATCATCACAAGATTCTCCTTTTATGCCTCCTACGCGTTTCAGAGCCAGTCCCGACTCCCTCCTCAGGGAGTAGTGATGTTACATCACATGATAATTGATTTTATATATAGTAGTTCATAGACAACAAGATCAACACGTCACAGGATGAGGAGGGATGCAAGACCTCATTCTGCACTGGAACCACTCCCATGCTCCGGGAGAAACATGATTCATTTGAATAGTTTGGAGGAACCAAATGAAGGGAGGAAATTATTCTGAGAGGCAGAGTCATATATATGTGATGAACATTATTATAAAAAAATATTCATATAAAAATATAATAAATAAAAACATCTAAAAAAGTCTTTTACATATAAAATTAGACGGGTAGAATGAAGGGATTACATAGGGAATAGAACTGGCAAGGAATACGATTCTATATGTGCACTGTTTTTTATTTTATAGCTAACCAGGCTGTTGGCACGGAACTGATGACTAGAAGAAAGGAGCAGTCAAAACAAACCATCCAAAATTGATAAAGAGCAAAGCCCAATTTGTGAAAGAGTGAAAAAATGAAAAAAAGAGAAGATGGGAAATAAAACCAAACCCTCATTGAAGTTTTTTTGGAATGGAAATAAAAGTGCAGATTTCTAAGTGAATAAAGTTGTGTATCCATTTGTGATGTTGAAGTCTTATTTCAATCCAAAAAATATGTACATACCATTTAATAAGTGACAATGTGTTGTATTATCATATATATAAATAATGAAAAAATAATATCATCTGAAGGCAATTGTCTATGCTGTGAAGATACGAGATGTGCAGCATCTGAAACAACGAATACTGGAAGCTTGTGCTAGCATTTCTTCTGCGGTGTTGCTATCAGTGTGTCAAGAGTGGGAGAAGAGGGTTGTATTGACAATCCAACAAAATAGACAGCACTTAGAACACATTATATAGGTGGTCATAAACTTGTAAATAACTCATGAAAGAATAAAGTTACATTAAAACCAAGCATGCCATTGTTTTTCTTATGAAATTTTCAATATGTTTGATGTGTCACATGACCCTCCTCCCATTGAAAAAAATAAAGTTGAATCCAAAATGGCTAAGTTCAAAATGGCCACCATGGTCATAACCCATTTGGAAAAGTTTTCCCCCTCTCATATACTAATGTGCCACTAATGTGCCACAAACTGGAAGTTGATATCACCAACCATTCCCATTTTATTTAGGTGCATTAATATAAATGATTTTCTTATTATTTGTTTACCAATTGGGATACCGTATATACTCATGTATAAGCCGACCCGTGTATAAGCCGACCCCCCTACTTTTGCCCCAAAACCTGGGAAAACCTATTGACTCGTGTATAAGCCGAGGGTGGACCCCAGCACAGGTATACAGCCCCCAGCAGTGTGGTATACAGCAGCCCCAGTGGTAGTATACAGCAGCAGCCCCAGTGGTATATACAGCAGCAGCCCCAGTGGTAGTATACAGCAGCAGCAGCCCCAGTGGTAGTATACAGCAGCCCAAGAGGTATATACAGCAGCCCCAGTGGTAGTATACAGCAGCCCTTAGGTAGTATACAGCAGCCCCAGAGGTATATACAGCCCCAGAGATATATACAGCCCCAGAGGTATATACAGCAGCCCCAGTGGTAGTATACAACAGCAGCCCCAGTGGTAGTATACAGCAGCCCCAGAGGTATATACAGCAGCCCCAGTGGTAGTATAAAGCAGCCCTTAGGTAGTATACAGCAGCCCCAGAGGTATATACAGCCCCAGAGGTATATACAACAGCCCCAGTGGTAGTATACAGCAGCAGCCCCAGTGGTAGTATACAGCAGCCCCAGAGGTATATACAGCAGCCCCAGTGGAAGTATACAGCAGCCCTTAGGTAGTATACAGCAGCCCCAGAGGTATATACAGCCCCAGAGGTATATACAGCCCCAGAGGTATATACAGCAGCCCCAGTGGTAGTATACAGCAGCTCTTAGGTAGTATACAGCAGCCCCAGAGGTATATACAGCCCCAGAGGTATACAGCAGCCCCAGAGGTATATACAGCAGCCCCAGTGGTAGTATACAGCAGCCCTTAGGTAGTATACAGCAGCCCCAGAGGTATACAGCAGCCCCAGAGGTATATATAGCAGCCCTAGTGGTAGTATACAGCAGCCCTTAGGTAGTATACAGCAGCCCCAGAGGTATATACAGCCCCAGAGGTATATACAGCCCCAGAGGTATATACAGCAGCCCCCCCCCATATCTGTATACAGCCCCCCCTTGGGTAGTAATCCTGTAAAGGAAGAGATTAGTATACTTATCCCTCCGCTGTCCCGCTGCCGCTGTCCCGCCGCCATCGCGCTCTTCCGTCTTCATCCAGCGTCTTCCGTCTTTTTCCGGCTTCCTCCGGTGGGCGCAGGCAATGACGTCATTGTCTGCGCGCCAGAGGAGGAAGCCGGAAGAAGCCGGAAGACGCTGGATGAAGACGGAAGAGCGCGATGGTGGCGGTGGGACAGCGGCAGCGGGACAGCGGAGGGATAAGTATACTAATCTCTTCCTTTACAGGATTACTACCCAAGGGGGGGCCTGTATACTGATATGGGGGGGCACTGTATACTGTATACATTGTATACAGTATACAGTGACTCGCGTATAAGCCGAGGGGGGGACTTTTCAGCCCAATTTTTGGGCTGAAAAACTCGGCTTATACGCGAGTATATACGGTAATTTCATATTTTGATAGATTGGACATTTATGAATGCGATATCAAATATGTGTATATTTGTTTTTATTTAATCTTTCAACTTTACTGGAGCTAAAGGGAGAAATTTGAAAATGTGTTTTTACTTTTTTACTGTATGTAATAGTCTTCCTAGGGTACTTGAGGCTGCTATCATCCAATCTCTTGTGTTATACATATCAGTGTATTAGCACTGCTATGTACTGTATAGTTAAAATCATTATCTCCTATGAATGCTAGCTAAATACTGTCATTGATAAGAGGAGAAATAGGCGTACCCCAATTTCAAATATTTAGTAGGGTGCTTGCATGCAGTTAACAACATCTAAGAGAAAAACCAGGAAAGACACTGCACATGTAGCAAGCACACTAAGAATATTTTACCAACGTACAAAAAACCTGTATTTGAAACCCAAAAACAATATATGAAAAGGCATAAAATCACATACAATAGCATGTATGAAAACAATCCCCCAGGCATATGGGGCACCCCTGCGGACTGATAGCCACAGAGAAGTGCAGCATCTGGATTGGTAAGCCATTCACCCCAACTCATAAGCACCCAACACATCCCTGAATTCCTATACCTAGGACTTTATGCCAGGCAAGGGAGAAGTGGGGAAGAGCATAGTGGTGGGCGGAGCTTAAGTGGTACCTGCGAGAGGGGGAGGAGCTACAGTAGGTTTACCTCAGAGTAGAGTGACAGTCAGAATGGAGTTGGAGCTGAAGGAGGGCTCAGGACTGAGCTGTAGGAGACTGGAGGTGACTGAGAAATAACACCGGGACCCGGTGGCCGGTAACAACAGAGGCTGACCGGGTCCGAGTCTACTGACATACCTGAGAGACCAAACAGGTGTAAGGAGGAAGGAGTCCTAGGTGAAAGACCGGCTTACGGAAATGGAAACACTAAGGGACTGGGTCGACGGACAGGGTACCGGCCATGTAAAGTGTTTGAAGACTACAGCCCTGACCAAAGATTAACTGGTGAGGTGAAGTGTCTCTATGCCCGGATCCTAACAGACCAAAAGGAACCCAGGAAAGCCCTCATATAGGACTTGGGGGGAAGAGAGAGAGAACCCCTTGACAAAGTCCGCGACTGCCGGCGCTGAGGGAGAGGTCTATAGAGAGAGAGACCCGGAAAGGCCTAAAGAAAGGGGGTGCTTGGTGAACTATTCCAGCTGCTGACCGGCTACCGGTACACTCACTGTAAAGATTCGGGACTGTCTACAGATTGCAGTGAGTAAAGTACCCAGTAAAACCTGAAACAAGTGTGAGAGTCTTTACTAAAGGTTTATGGCTGACCAGACCAGCATCTGAGGAAAGATCAAGCCTGGAGATCTGAAAGACACCGGTCAGTATTAAGTGCACCCCCCATCATCACCTCACAACAACTACACCAATAACAACTATTATCACTGGCCCAGGGATCATCCTAGCCCTACCTGTGGAGTACTTATCACCTTGCTGCTACATCATCCCCAGGAGCTGTGACAAGCAGCGGCGGTCATATCTGGCCGCATCCCACAGGTGGCGTCATTGACAAACCTTTAACTCTTTTTTTCCCTTTTTTACATTTCCCCTTTTTATTTGCTTTCCCTCCAGGGGCACAGACCCATTCCATGGTCACCACTGTGACATCTCCCTGTAAGCAAAGAATAAGGACCAATCCTGAATAACCCATAGCCCTGAGGGCGATACACATGATTACAGGAAAAAGGCATACAATTTATGCACTATGTAAACAGATACTCCCCTATTAATAATGTGCTAGAATTCAATAAGTACTTAAGCCAAACAACCTAAGGCAAAGACTAAAATATCAATGTCTTGAAACCAAATATAGATCATACAGGCAATAAAACAGAGTTATATCTAGAACCAGGGTTCCGCTAAAGTTCAGAATAGAAAAAAAAAAGAAAAATGAAAAGGATTGTTTTTTGCGATGCAAGAGATAGCCCAGCAATGCATAGTCAAAAAGAAAAGAAATAAAGAAGGTTTCATATACCAAGAAGTCAGGCATTAGGTGAGTCCAAGCTATGCTAGCAGATCTGGAACCATAGACATGGGGGACAGAGCCCCACACATATCGCTGGCTAGTGGCTTTGTCAGGGCACATTCCTCTATGATCTACATCTGGTTTCAATATATTGATATTGTAGTCTTTGCCTTAGGTCTTTTGGCTCAAGTACCTATTGAATTCTTGCACTTTATTTATAGAGGAGTATTGACATACATATGTTTGATTCTGCAAATTACTGTTTACATTGTGCATAAACTGTATGCCTTTTTCCTGTCATCGTGCCTGAGGGATCATTTTCATGCATGCTATTTTATGCGATTTTGTGTGTTTTTATTCATTGTTTTTGGGTTTCAAATAAAGTTTTTTTGTACATTGGTAAAATATTCTCGATGTACTTGCTACAGGTGCAGTGTCTTTCCTGTTTTGATAGCTAAATACTGTCTTTCACAGAAGTATCGTAATGATAGGTACGGAGGTCTTCAGCAGACCTTTTGCTGTCATGACAACCCATCAGTACCCAGTGATCACATTGCAGGTGCCGATGGACATATGGAATGATGCGTCTCTCCTGCTGGCACATTTTAAATGACCCTGTCAAAAACTGACAGCGGCATTTAACAAGTTAGGTGTGAGCATGTTGGATAATTAAATCAGCCATCATCTGCTGGGAAAGATGTGAACCCGCATTGAAGTCTGGGACCCAACATATGACCAATATGGCATCTACTTACATTATTGTCTCAGGACCAGAAGTGTCTGCATGTCCCCTTTATTCGCCACCTGTTTGGTTCACCTTACCGACGCCTGTTTGATCCACCTGAAAGGCATAAAACAAGAGGCTGCCATATTGGCAAACCCAAGCGATGTGCCAATATGCCGGTTTCCCTACTGCTGCTGTCCTCCGTCCCCACCTCATCCTCGGTGGCCACCACCACTACTGCCCTGCCTCAGAGCCTGCTGTACTCTCAATTCGTTTATGGGTGCCATGTTTGTTCACCCTGTCATGCCCATTGAGCATGTGCTGACAATTAGGATGAGCCTACCCCATCCATATGTCCCCACAAAAAAAATCAAGGATGCCACCACCCCACCCCAGTGCCATAGAGCCTACCCCTCACATGACATCACCACACTAATAAACATATTGTGCCACCTCTGCACAAGTAAAGTACAAGTAAAGCATGGGGCTAGAGTCAGCACATGGGAACAGAGACAGTGCAAACATCATAGACAGCACAGAAGGGCAGAGACAGCTCTAAAATCTCTTGATAATTATCTGATTTCATGATTCCTGTGATATGGTAAAGACCTCTGGTACCAGATGCAGCAAAGCAGATGCACAGCATTATGGATCATCCACCATGCTTAACTTTTAGTAGGGTGTTCTTTTCCTTATAAGTTTCATTGTACCATCTGTAAACAAACTTGCTTTGCATTGTCAAAAAGGTCTATTTTTGTTCAGTCTGTCCACAGAACATTTTACCAGAAGTATTGTGGCTTGTCAAGGTACTCTTTGGCAAGGATCAGTCATTCCTTTTTATGTCTTTGTTTCAGCAATGGTGTCTTCCTTTCCCTTTGCCCATAAAGCTCTGCTTAGTTTAGTGTGTGGCATATGGTACTTGTTTAAACCAGGACCCCAGACTATTCCAGGTTGGCCTTCAGGTCTTTGGATGTTTAGCATGGTGTTTTTTCCACCATTCGAACCAACCATCTATTGTCAATTTTCCTCTTTCCCCCACGTCTAAGGTGGTTCTTGATGGTTCCATGATTATAAAACCTCTTAATAACATTACACACTGTTGAATCTGGGATGCCATGGTCTTTAGAGATGGCCTTATACCCTTTGGAAGTCTTGTGTTTGCTAATAATGGCAGTTCTGATGTCCTCAGACAGGTCTTTTGTCTTCACCAATGTAACAAAGGAACATGGCCTAACATGTGGCTATTTAAAACACTGAAGTCACCATTCATTGGTTAATTTATGTTACATGGGCACCGACCGTTTATCACAGGTGATCATAATTTGAGATTTACTACAGGTGAGTCAAAAAGAGTTTCCATGCTAATTTAATGTAAAGGGAGGCAATGACAGTGTCACAGCAAGCTTTAGGTTTTTTATTTTTCCCTCCCATTGCTTTTTGTTTAAAATTGTTGTTTATAATTTTCTCTTTTTTATTTAACATGAGTCTTTATGTTCTTACTTGATTCATTTTTTTCAGGAGAAATTCAACAATATGTACTTAAACTTCATGGGTGCCAATAACGATGAGCAGAATTTTTCATCTATAGAAGATCTGTGGTTAGTTCTCTAAGATGATTAAAACAATCTAATTTAAACAGCAAGGTAGGTTGCCCTCCGTTAAGACCAATGGAGTCTAGTCAGGTACGGCTGTGTTAAATCAATAGCATAGAAAAACTGAGAAGTTAAAACTTAACTTTTACTAGCTCTATATTAAAAAGACATAGTTGTCTAGACCAAACAAAACAAAAAAGTGCGCATACGTGACTGTGTAAATCAGTGTAGTGCTAAACTGAACCCCTCTTTTTACCAGGGTTCACAGGTACCCAAGCTAGGTCCCGTCCAAATACCCTAGGGATGCTGGCAGGTGCCTGCTTTTTCGGTTTTGAGTTTCCCCTAGGATGTAGACATCAGAACAAACAATCCCATTAGGTAAACCCAGCCACATGCATTAGTGAAAAAACAGCTTGTATACTCCTATAGGGAGCGATCTCACCCAGCTGCGTCCACCTGTACGCATGTAAACGAGTCCATATAGCTCCGGATAACCTTCTGCTAGTGTTTTCCAGGCTGCTCAGGGCTCAGTGAATGTCATATAGCCACCATGTCATCTGAACCGTTCCCTCCCGACGCGTTTCAGATCCCTCTTCTTCAGGGGAGTCATGGTACACATATAGGGATTAGTGTTCAAAGATAAACATCCCTGTGCAGATGATGGCGATGGTGTCTGTAATAGACAGTGAATATCAGTTGCAGTACCATCATTATCCACAGTAACCTATGTGCAGCTCTGATGCTGCATGGTCTAGTACCTAATCAGGGACCCAATTAGGGTCTTCACTTACCCAGTCTGGCCCCCTCAAGGTTGTGCAGCTGGATCACACCGCCGCCGCCTGGAAATGCTGGTTTTATCATGCCCAGGCAGTCACATGGCGTGTCACGTGACAGGAAGTGACATCACAACGTGTCGCTTCCTGTTCCTGTAACCTGTGGAACACAAGCTTGTGTTCCACCTGTCACTTCCTTCCTAGTACTTCCTGCCTAGTACTGAGTCACGTGACCGGAAGTGATGTGTCACTTCCTGTTCCTGTATCCTGTGGAACTCAAGCTTGTGTTCCACAGACCACTTCCTGCCTAGTACTGAGTAGGGAGGATCACAGAGATTCAAGACCTCCCCGCAGGAGGCGGAGTCCCCCACAATGTACAGCATACATAGGATGATGTCACTGTTGGGGGAGGATACACACATTACATGCGATGGGTGTATCAGTACCCAAGTGGGTGAAGGGGTTAAACATCACATCTGATCTGATCATACTTATTTATATTTACATTGGCCTTATTCTCTCCTAAGCTAGTCATAGCATAGAGGTAGTCAGCATCATTTAGATGCAAAGGGACAGTCTTCATTGCTCATCACACCAGCGGGGACAGATCAGGTATGCTCAGCACTAGCAAAAGAGGAAAGGTGGAAAAGTGAAAGGAGAACAGTTATAAGGTACAGTACAGCCTCATACCACTGTAGTTCTGTCCCTATTCTTCCCACTTTCCCTACCTACCAGCGGAGGTCGGCATCAGAGGTTAATAAGGACAAGCTCCCCTTCCTGGATGTTCTGATCGAAAGAACGGAGGAGGGGAACCTCAGGACGAGTACATACCGTAAAGAGACCGCAATAAACTCGTTACTAAGGTGGGAAAGTGGCCACCCTGAGAGCCATAAAAAGGGTATCCCTAAGAGTCAAATGATTCGCATGAGGAGGAACTGCTCACATGAAGAGCAGTTCAAAACTCAGGCGAAGGATCTAAAGCTGAGATTGAAGGAGAGAGGATACCCGGACAGGGTGGTAAAGAAGGCCTGGAAAGAGGTGAAAGACCTAGACAGATCAAAACTGCTTGCGACCAAACCTGAACCATTCAGGACTGAGGGTGGGGATGAGGTACGTCTGATTGCAACTTACACCAGTGGGTCAAAGAAGGTAAGGGAGATCTTGGCCAAACATTGGCAGATTTTAAGGATGGATCCTGATCTCTGTCCATATCTCCCAACCACCCCTAGGGTGACTTATCGTAAAGCTAGGTCCCTTAGAGACAGATTGGTGCACAGCCACTACACTGCTCCTGGTACGTGGCTAAGAAGCAACCTGAAAGGATGTTTCAAGTGCGGTAACTGTGGCGAATGTGGCTCTATAGTCACAGCAAAAAACTTCACCAGCAATGTAAGTGGAAGAAATTATGACATTAGATCCTTCATAAATTGTAAGACCAAAGGTGTGGTGTATAGAGCCCAGTGCCCATGCAACTTGGAATATGTAGGAAAGACAAAGAGGGAACTGAGACGGAGGGTATGGGAGCACAAGAGGGACATAAAAAAGGAATACGACACCCCCCTGGCTCGTCATGTCAACGCGGTACATGGAGGAGATGAAGACTGCGTCCGATTTATAGGCATTGACTACATACCCCCCCAGTACGAGGCGGAGATTGGGACTCCATGATTCTAAGAAAAGAAAGTTTCTGGATTTTCACCTTGAATACGGTGGCACCGTTTGGTCTCAATGAGACCCTGTCCTTCTCCCCCTTCCTATGAGTTATCAGGGAAGGGAAATCTAGGAGGTGTGAGTCATCGCTGAGTGGGGGCGCCGTTCTTCTGGGTGCCGACCTCCGCTGGTAGGTAGGGAAAGTGGGAAGAATAGGGACAGAACTACAGTGGTATGAGGCTGTACTATACCTTATAACTGTTCTCCTTTCACTTTTCCACCTTTCCTCTTTTGCTTGTGTTCCACAGGTTACAGGAGCAGGAAGTGACACGTTGTGATGTCACTTCCTGTCACGTGACACGCCATGTGACTGCCTGGGCATGATAAAACCAGCATTTCCAGGCGGCGGTGTGATCCAGCTGCACAACCTTGAGGGGGCCAGACTGGGTAAGTGAAGACCCTAATTGGGTCCCTGATTAGGTACTAGACTATGTAGCATCAGAGCTGCACATAGGTTACTGTGGATAATGATGGTACTGCAACTGATATTCACTGTCTATTACAGACACCATCGCCATCATCTGCACAGGTATGTGTATCTTTGAACACTAATCCCTATATGTGTACCATGACTCTCTCTGAAGAAGAGGGATCTGAAACGCATCGGGAGGGAACGTATCAGATGACATGGTGGCTATATGACATTCACTGAGCCCTTAGCAGCCTGGAAAACACTAGCAGAAGGTTATCCGGAGCTATATGGACTCGTTTACACGTACAGGTGGACGCAGCTGAGTGAGATCGCTCCCTATAGGAGTATACAAGCTGTTTTTTCACTAATGCATGTGGCTGGGTTTACCTAATGGGATTGTTTGTTCTGATGACTACATCCTAGGGGAAACTCAAAACCGAAAAAGCAGGCACCTGCCAGCGTCCCTAGGGTATTTGGACGGGACCTAGCTTGGGTACCTGTGAACCCTGGTAAAAAGAGGGGTTCAGTTTAGCACTACACTGACTTACACAGTCACGTATGCGCACTTTTTTGTTTTGTTTGGTCTAGACAACTATGTCTTTTTAATATAGAGCTAGTAAAAGTTAAGTTTTAACTTCTCAGTTTTTCTATGCTATTGATTAAAACAATCTACTTACTGAATTCCTTCAAAGACTGTGTATCTAGAAGAATTGACGCTTTGATACAGTTTTGAATTCAAAGTGTTGTCACACCAAATATTGATTTAAGATCTCTCTCTTGTTAATTAAATTTACATTTCATTAAAAATAAACTTTTACACTTCTATTTTTTTAAAGTATTGTTACTTTGCAGCATTTATATCACACCTGCCTAAAAGATGTGCATTCTATGTGAGGATACCATGAGGGACTTATATGCATATGGTAATATAATGCCATTTAACTCAGTTTGTTTAGGGTCATAATAAAGCGATAATAGTAATTGCTTTTATTATGAAGTCTTATATTGTATTGTGTTACTGGAAAATATGGAATTATGATTTTTAAAAATAAAAGTTTTGCATTATATCCCAATTAGGACAAATAAACATGCCTTCCAATGGAACCTTATTTTGCTCAAGAATGCACATTGAAGAAAGAAGACAAGCAGCCAGGTCAAAGATAAATGATTGACACTGAGATTTAATTGGTTTATTTTTAGATAACATCTTAAGTGATCTGTAGAGTTGTTGGAGAATCTCCATAGTTTCTGGATAATTATTCCGACCTGTTATTTGACACAGCTGAATCTCTCTTTTGTTTTTAACCTTGGAGTTAGAAAATGTTACTGACTACTGTATATGTGTGCAAATCACATTTACCAGATGTAAAGGAAAAAATATTAAAGTGTCTTGGTAAAATTAAACTGATAATTCTCCTGTAGCTAAGACCATTTGACTGTTTCTTAAAGGGGTTGTCCACTATTTGATTTTGAATGAAGTACACTACGTTGTAAAATATAATTAACATATACTCAATGTTCATGTTGGTACTGTTCCAGAGATGTTGGCGCTGGGTCTCCTGGTGTTTATATCTGTCACATATTCACCAGACCCTGCTCCGGCACTATGATGTCTGCTTCTGTCGCCAGGCGCTGCCATGTCGGCTCTTCAGGATAGAAGAGATATCGGAACCAGAAACTCTGGAAGATGGAGGCTTTGTCCAGCCATTAAAGTTTAAGTGGCTGGGACCTTTAGTGCTATTCAGTCTCAGAATATGGGCTTGTGTGCTGTTCAGCTGAAGTTATTCATTCCTTGCTTCAACCAACTGGCAAGCACCACACCCTACGAAAGCTTCCGGCTTACTGCTGGAAGCTGCCATGTATAACTATGTGCTTCCCTTGTTAGGTCTTTGCTTGCTCCTCATGTTCAGTTTTGGTGTTTTCCTGTTTTGACATTACCTTGTTTATTGATGTTTCTCCTGCCTGACAATTTAGTACCTTGCTACCTTCTTGGTTTTGACCCAGCAACCTGACTATCATCCTATCCAGTTTGTGCCACCAAACAGCAGCTGACACTGTGCCACTTGCCCAAGGACCCATGACCCAATCCTTATAAAGACGTTTAAGCATGAAGGCCAGGGAAACTCCAGGGCTCTGGGATATGAGGTAGCCTGTGACTAGCCTGTTCATTGTAGCTATTTTAGAGTTGCCAGGTGATCACTGACAGAGCCCAATTACATTACATTGTTATGCCATGTGAGCTCCCTGGTCTGAAGCCGTTGTTAGGCTACTGTGCTCTCAAAGGTTCATACAAGGGAAGTAAAAGTGCAACTATTCAGTAGAGGTTGCTGACTAGATGCAGGGCTCATATCAGTAAGATGAATTAACTTTCTCCGAACATGTTCATCAATTTCAAATTCAGCACAAACATTGCAGATTTTGATCAGGATCGTAAACCTGAGATATTAACCCAAAATAATCATCAAATGCAGCTTTGTTTGGAAAAAAAGGTTCTAGATTTGAAATGGCCCTAAAACTTTCCCTGTTGGTTTGGGGCCAAAACCCTCGCTTGAAGACCTATTGTACGGGATCAACACCTAACCTTACGGTTAGGAGTTTTCCAACCATCAGGTCTACCAGCTTGTATCAAGCTGTAGAATTTTTTTGAGTTTTAAATGAAATTTTTTGAAACTTCATGGAGGAGTTTGCAGGTATTTTGACACCTGCAGGGTCTGAATTTTGAAAACATTGCCAGATGTGGCAGTAGCTGAGAAGTCCAGGAAGCTTACAATGTCCTTAAAACATCCGTTTAAGAGAGCTTAATATTTGGGGGGAATTTTTTTAGAATATTATTTATTCAATTTTATTACTTACTAGCTGTACTACCCGGCTACGCCCAGGTTAATAAATAACTGCTGTTAGCTATAACAAAATAGAATTTGAATATGTCATATTAATGACCTGTAGGAAAATAGAAGCTGAGCTGTGATTGGTTGCTATAGGCAGCCTAATAAATCTCCAGCCAACAGTAAACCCTCCCCCCGGCCGGGCAGTATATATTACCTCACACATACACATAAAAGACAGCTCATGTGACTGACATCTGCCTTAATTCCCTATATGGCACATGTGTTGCACATTGGCTGTTTTTAATCAGATGTTTATTTTTGGAAATTAAAGATACCAGATGTATGAGGCGAGTTGTGTGAGGCAATTTGTGCACATCTGTGTCTGTCTGTGGGTGTGTGTGTCCCTGGGGTGTGTGTGTGTGTGTCCCAGTGGTGTGCGTGTGTCCCTGTGGGGGGTCCCTGTGGTGTGTGTCCTTTTGGGGGGGAGGGGTGTCCCTGTTGTGTGTGTCCTTGTGGGGGAGGGGTGTGTCTGTGGTGTGTGTCCATCCCTATAGGATCTGTGTGTTCCTGTTGGGTGTGTGTGTCTCTGTGTCCCTGTGGGTGTGTGTATGTTCCTGTGGTGTGTGTGTCCCTGTGGGGTGAGTGCATGTGTCCCTGTAGGGTGTGTGTGTCCCTGTGGGGGGGTGTCTGTGTGGTGTGTGTCTCTGTGTTGTGTGTGTCTCTTTGTGGTGTGTGTGTTTGTGTTCGGGTGCGTGGTGAGTATCCAATGTTGGGGCTCCACCTTAGCTGTTACTCTTTGTGTGCATGTGGTGTGTATACATGTCCCTGTGCGTGGTGAATATTCCATGTCAGGGCCCCACCTTAGTGACTATATGCTGGTATATGCTGTTAGTCTTTGGTGCTGTCATTAAGACCCTCTCATTCACAACTGTCAACTTGTCACTTTCTCTCCATTATGTAGATAGGGTCAAAATTGTTTGGTGAATTGGAACGTGCAGGGTTAAAATTTCGCCTCACAACATAGCCTATGACGCTCTCGGGGGCCAGACGTGTGACTGTGCAAAATTTTGTGGCTGTAGTTGCGACAGTGTAGATGCCAATCCCGGACATACACACACACATACACGCATTCAGCTTTATATATTAGATTTATTTTTTATTATTATTATTTTTAAATGATTATTTACTTTCTTTTGGAGAGCAAACCTTTCTTATTGCAGAGGGTCAGAAGCATGTGGGGCCATCTTTTCTACAGTTATGTCATAGCAATTCATTTAAAAATAGCATATGGCCATTATATGCTACACATACATGGACTTATAGATCTGTTCATACTTCTGAAACACCATACTATGGATATTGCTTCTTGAAAATGTGCAATCACTTTATTTCATTTCATTCCTTACGTTTAAGATACAAAAATATATTGCAATCTGAGAGTCCTCAGTGGTTGATACCTTTTAATGGTTAACTGAAAAGATGGTAAACATAGCAAGCTTTCGGGATGCTGAGTTCCCTTCTTCAGGCTGATAAAGCCTGAAGAAGGGAACTCAGCGTCCCGAAAGCTTGCTATGTTTACCATCTTTTCAGTTAGCCATTAAAAGGTATCAACCACGGAGGACTCTCAGATTGCAATATATTTTTCTATCTACTGGCTAACACGGTATAAATATTCTTTGCCTTATCAGTTTAAGATACACATTTTTATCATGCACAAGTGTGTTGTATGTATAATTCATATTCAACTTGTCCTTGCATTGCTGCCCACTAGCCTTATTTAGCATTCCAGATTAATTAGTAAATGGTGACCTGAATAAACTTATTAGTTTTCAGCATTTCTCCTTCAAATATGTCAGGCTTTGATAATCACTCCATGCAACCGCAAGCCCAGGTGTTACCTTGTGGGATGTGGAATTTGGATTTGTAAGTGACGTTAGTTCTGCAGCCCACCCCATGGAGAGGTTAGTGAGGAGCTAAGCAACAAGATTATGCAAACAGTAATATCCCACGATAGTTTGTGTCTGACTCCTGGCACTAGAAGAAGGGGCACCCTAGGTAAAGCAGAGGCATCACTGCGGTGTTCTGGCAGTTCAGTGACTACAATGTAGCTAAACACTCCTACAGACTAGTTACTGCTTCCTAAGTTGCTAACGTGTGCCTGTAGTACACAGTTTGGCAATGGATCCCCTGCAATATATGCCTGCTCTGGAGGAGTTCATTTTCCTTGCCACCCTAGGGGCAGAGGATGCTTCAGCAGCACCAGAATCACAGCGGCCTTCACAGGACAACATTGACACATATGTGACATGGAACTCCACCACACTATCCATATTGAGCCTCATATGCAGCAAAGACCTTATCCACTGCTGTGTTCACATGCCAGAGGACCTGAGGAGCTCACAATCATAAGGTGACCCATTTGCCATGCCATCTAGGAGCGCCAGATGCCAGACTTGAGAAGATCTTGCAGCATGCCTGGCTGTATTAAACTGCAGCTGGTGCCGCAGCTACTGGATCAAACAATCCACCATGACCAGGAGCACAATGAGGATGATGAGGAGGACAAGGAAAGGTGGAGAGTGGAGGTAGAAGAGGCAGAAAGCCTTGCTTCCCAGCCATGTATATTTGGTGTGTGGCTTAGCAGATGAAGGTGGAGGTTTGACAGGTGACCAAGCTCTTGACCTCTAAATAATCTTCTCTTCCTCCAGTTGACATCACTAATAGAGTTCCACTCTGCCTTTGACCGTGTCAGGTGAAGACATCTTTGTACTTGCTAAAGCTTCTTTGCACTTTCCCTTTGGAAGTTGCTGTTTATTCCTGTTCATGGTGGTAGGTGAGCGGGAGTAGCACATGGCTGATTGAGGAGCAGAAGGCAAGGGTGGTGGCCCAGACTTGGAGGAGTAGACCCCGAGACCCCCAAAACTGTCTGGCAGTGGAATATGAGCAATGGCGACCTTCATCCAGGGCACTGTTGAGAAAGCTGTAAGAGAGTATTCGGGCAAAGTACAGTGCACTTTCCCAAAAAAAAGGATGTTGTTGGGTTGCTGACCCATCCCTTAGATGTCATTTTGTCTGGAGAAATACTTCTTTGAGTTGTTTTTCAGTTCTAATAGCAAGGCCTGTTTTCTTGTTACCGTATATACTCGTGTATAAGCCGACCCGTGTATAAGCCGACCCCCCTACTTTTGCCCCAAAAATCTGGAAAAACCTATTGACTCGTGTATAAGCTGAGGGTGGACCCCAGCACAGGTATACAGCCCCCAGCAGTGTGATATACAGGCCTCCCCAGTGGTAGTATACAGCAGCCCCAGTGGTAGTATACAGATTCCCCAGCAGCCCCAGTGGTAGTATACAGATTCCCCAGCAGCCCCAGTGGTAGTATACAGATTCCCCAGCAGCCCCAGTGGTAGTATACAGGAGCCCCAGCAGCCCCAGTGGTAGTATACAGATTCCCCAGCAGCCCCAGTGGTAGTATACAGGAGCCCCAGCAGCCCCAGTGGTAGTATACAGGAGCCCCAGCAGCCCCAGTGGTAGTATACTGGAGCCCCAGCAGCCCCAGTGGTAGTATACAGGAGCCCCAGCAGCCCCAGTGGTAGTATACAGCAGCCCCAGTGGTATACAGCAGACCCCAGGGGTACATATAGCAGCCCCCAGGGGGTACCCAGCAGCCCCCTGGGGGTACCAACAGCCCCCAGGGGGTACCCAGCAGCCCCCTGGGGGTACCAACAGCCCCCTGGGGGTACCAACAGCCCCCTGGGGGTACCAACAGCCCCCAGGGGGTACCCAGCAGCCCCCAGGGGGTACCCAGCAGCCCCCTGGGGGTACCAACAGCCCCCAAAAGCTGGCACTGTCCCCCCTTGTAAGGGCCCCCCCCCTCTGCTTATACATTACCATCCCGGTGTTCTGATCGGCGCCGCTCCTCGGTGCTGCGTCTTCATCCTCCCGTCCGCGCTGGCTGCATCCGGGATCTCCGGCGGTCGCGCGATGACGTCATATCGCTGCGACAGCCGGAGATCCCGGATGCAGCCAGCGCGGACGGGATGATGAAGACGCAGCACCGAGGAGCGGCGCCGATCAGAACACCGGGATGGTAATGTATAAGCAGCGGGGGGGGGCCCTTACAAGGGGGGACAGTGCCAGCTTTTGGTGGGCCATATGCACTGCTTCCCCCTGCCGCTGATTGACAGGGGGAAGCAGTGCATATATAATGAGCGGCCCCACGTGACGGGGCCGCTCATACAGCAGCCTCCCCTCGCCTCCTCCAGCCTCCACAGCCCCCACCACAGCAGGTGGTACCGTATAGACCCGTGTATAAGCCGAGGGGGGGACTTTTCAGCCCAAATTTTGGGCTGAAAAACTCGGCTTATACACGAGTATATACGGTAATTTTACTTTTTCTATTTCCTAGTTTAACACCAAATCTGCTGAATTTGCGGGCATGGGTACAGTATTTTGGCTACAACTAGGGATGGGCGAATCTACTCGCTAGGACTCGTTACTCGGCGAGTAGTAAGGGACTCGCAGGACTCGGTACTCTGCGAGTTTCCCAGTGATTACTCGCACGAGTCCAATGCAAATCAATATCAATCCTAGTTTTGTCAGAAACGCTGACAAAACTAGGATTGCCATTGTTTGCATTAGACTCGGCTACTGTGCCAGTGATAGCAGGGAAACTCGCAGATAACTGCTGTTTCTTTGCGAGCCGAGTCCAGCTGTCTTCTTTGTGCAGCTCCAGGGTCCTAGACCCCGCCTGCTCACAGACATTATGTAGCAGTGCTGAGATTGTTCTCAGTCTGCTCATTCCTTGTGTACAGACATGAATGTCTGTGCACAGAGATGATGTAGCAGAGCTGAGATTGTTCTCAGTCTGCTCATTCCCTGTGTACAGACATGAATGTCTGTGCACAGAGATGATGTAGCAGTGCTGAGATTGTTCTAAGTCTGCTCATTCCCTGTGTACAGACATGAATGTCTGTGCACAGAGATGATGTAGCAGAGCTGAGATTGTTCTCAGTCTGCTCATTCCCTGTGTACAGACATGAATGTCTGTGCACAGAGATGATGTAGCAGAGCTGAGATTGTTCTCAGTCTGCTTATTCCCTGTGCATAGACATCTATATTTATGCACAGGGGATGTAGCAGAGAGGACATCGCGTTTTGGACTGCGTCGGACGGAAGAGGATTTTTTTAATTAAAGATGGAGTCCCTAATGGCTTTTTTTTTTATTTCTAATAAAAAATTTTCCTTGTGTTGTGTTTTTTTTAAAACAATTTAATAGAAATTCATGGCGGTCATGTCTAATATTGGCGTGACCGCCATAAATTTCGGGCTTAGGGCCAGCTGATAATACAAAGCTGGCCCTAACCTCTTTATTACCCAGCGTGCCACCGCTACCAGGGCCGCTGGAAGAGCGGGGTTCAGCGCCAGAGGATGGCGCTTCAATGAACGCGCCATCTTCTGGGGCGGCTGCGGGCTGCAATTTGCAGCGGGGGGTTCCCAGAAAGCTTGGGCATCCCTGCGCTGCGGATTCCAGCCCCCAGCTGCTTAGCTGTACCTGGCTAGACATAGAAATTGCGCGGAGCCCCACGCATTTTTTTTTTATTATTTCATGAAATTCTGAGATTCTGACTCTGAGACTCTGACTCTGAAATTCATGAAATAATTAAAAAAAAATGCGTGGGGCTCCGCGCAATTTCTATGTCTAGCCAGGTACAGCTAAGCAGCTGGGGGCTGGAATCCGCAGCGCAGGGATGCCCAAGCTTTCTGGGCACCCCCCGCTGCAAATTGCAGCCCGCAGCCGCCCCAGAAGATGGCGCGTTCATTGAAGCGCCATCCTCTGGCGCTGAACCCCGCTCTTCCAGCGGCCCTGGTAGCGGTGGCACGCTGGGTAATAGAGGTTAGGGCCAGCTTTGTATTATCAGCTGACCCTAAGCCCGAAATTTATGGCGGTCACGCCAATATTAGACATGACCGCCATGAATTTCTATTAAATTGTTTTAAAAAAAACACAACACAAGGAAAAATTTTTATTAGAAATAAAAAAAAAAGCCATTAGGGACTCCATCTTTAATTAAAAAAATCCTCTTCCGTCCGACGCAGTCCAAAACGCGATGTCCTCTCTGCTACATCCCCTGTGCATAAATATAGATGTCTATGCACAGGGAATAAGCAGACTGAGAACAATCTCAGCTCTGCTACATCATCTCTGTGCACAGACATTCATGTCTGTACACAGGGAATGAGCAGACTGAGAACAATCTCAGCACTGCTACATCAGGCAGCAGGCGGGCTCTAGGACCCTGGAGCTGGCAGCCTGTACAGAGGAGACAGGATCTTATCTGTGCGAGTCAGCGATTACTTACAAAGTAAACGAGCAATGCAAATAAATGACAAAACTAGGATTGCTTCAGGCTGAAGCTTCCGAGACACATCTGCGATTTGTAAATCTCACACTACTCGCTATTACTCGCTTCCCCATTCATTAACATTGGACTCGCTAGACTCGCAACGAGTAGCGAGTCCTGTGCTCGGACTCGCTAGAGTCAAGCGATTCCGAGTAATTTAGGATTCGCCCATCACTAGCTACAACTCAAAGCCATTAATTGACTCTTCCCTTTCCACTATTTTAATAGAGTTTGCTCATCCCTGTGGGGCTTTCGTTATATTTACTATGCATATTTATATATGTGTCTTTGAGACTTATTATAGTGTGTGCTACAGTAACATTTTTGGACTTCACTCCTTGTATGCTGAACTGTTTCTGCAAACAGGTGCTTTGATACTGTCCTGCAGAGACTTGTGAACAAGCTGCAGACCTCTGGCCTAATGGTCTGAGGTATAGAAATGCAAGACACTACACACATTCCTGTAGAACAGAGCTGACCAAGTGCAGCCCTCAAGGGTTGCAAACAGTGCATGTTTTCAGGAATTACCTAGCATTGCACAAGGTGCTGGAATTATCACCTCTGTAGGTGATGAAATTAGCACCTGTGCAATACTAAGGAAATGCTGAAGACTTGCACTGTTTTCAGACCTTTGAGGACTGTGGTTGGCCATCCATGCCCTAGAATTCTCTGTTCAATTACCCATGGGGCAAGAGGAATTGTTGAGCTCTTTCACCACATCTACGGCTCTCCTTGGACCCTCTTAGGCCTTGTGCCCATGGTGCATTTTTCAATGTTTTTTTTATACAGATTTGAGAATCAGCATCAAAATCTGCATGTATTCGCAAAGAAGAAAAGGTGACTATTGTTTAATTGGTCATTTTATCACAGCTGCAATTTTGTTCTCTTTTTCTAAGGCTCTATTACCCCTTTATTGCTTAGTGCCTTATATTGTGCTGCTACAAGACAGAAAATTGAGCAGAACTCATTGTCAGTCTGAGCACGTGTAACAATTCAATCTTCACAGGCGCATATTGTTTATCAGGGCACATCATCATACATTAAAACCGAGCTAAGAGACAACAAATTGTACAAGTGGAAAATTCCTTATAAAAATTCAGTCTGACTCATCTCCAGCACACCTGACCTTAAGTGTTTAATTCTACTGCAGCTCAATGCTCTGCCCTCATTTTGGAACATTGTGTTCGCGGAGGACTAAATTGCAGTTGTGTTACTCATTGAAACTCTGAATCCGTGTTCCTAAATGTACAAGAGAACATTGCTAATGTTCATAAACGTGTTTTGTAGAATATGATACTGACTATGACTCGTTTTGATTTTCATTTTGCATTTAGAAACAACCAGAGTCTATTCAGCAACTGACTTATCATTAATCATTGAAGTCGTACATGATGGATACTCCTGGTGATCATTAACTATGTAAATGATAGCTTTTCTGGGAATAAGCTTTTATAGATTGGCTGCAATATCTGACTTGTTTACTTTTGCAAACATTATACCTGGGAGTTTTAATTAGTGGCAAAAGATGAACAACACAGGATATAGAAAAGTAATATAATGGGGACAAGGAAATTGTCAATTACTGTTCCATAACAGCTGTGTGATTAAATGTTCTTTAAAAACAACAGACTGCGTATCTATAAGATGTAATACTGTAAAGGACCAGTTTATGAGGAGGTAATTCTAGGAGTGATGCTTCTTTTACCATCTGAGGCAAAAAGTAATATTATCCCATGTCCAAGCACCAATATTCATCATGCATTAAAGGGAATCTGTCAGGTCAAAAATGCATATCATTTTCTAATTCCTTTCTCTAAGCTCTCTATATTCATGTATTTCTATTAATTATGCTTCCCTCCTATACTCTGTAAATGTCAAATGAAAAGATTAATTCCACCACAGTTAGCTCTCTGCTGCCCACTCCCAGAGGTGCACCAAGCCCTCTGCTGCCTGAGCCACAGAGCCACAGGTTGAGGCCCGGGGGAAGGGGGGTGGTGCTGTCAAAGCCCAGCACCGCCGCCCCTGTAGCCTGTAGCCGCGGGTGAGGACCGGGACGGGGGGGTGCTGTCAGAGCCCAGCACCGCCACCCCTTTAGCCGTGGGTGAGGAACGGGGGGGTTGATGTCATAGCCCAGCACCGCTGCCCCTGTAGCCTGTAGCCGCAGGTGAGGACGGACGGGGGTGCTGTCAGAGCCCAGCACCGCCACCCTTTAGCCGTGGGTGGGACCGGGGGGTTGATGTCATAGCCCAGCACCGCTGCCCCTGTAGCCTGTAGCCGCGGGTGAGGACCGGGGGGGGGGGGGGGCGGGGAGTGCTGTCAGACACCAGCGCCGTCGCCCCTGCATCCGCGGTGGGGATGCCCCTTGCCGCCGGCGCCATGACAGGGGAACGCTGTGTGCATATGGCGCCACCCCCTTCTGCACAGCCGCTCCCCCTGCCAGCTTGCCGCCTGTGTGAAAGGGCTCACACTGGCCAATGGACGGTGCGGCCTTTCCCACTCCCCAAGAAATGAATATTCATGCATCATTACACTTCCATGTCCTCTTGTGATTTTTATGCAGTGTGACTCATTTCAGATAGAGGAAAAAGGAGAAAGGACGGGGGGAAGAGGTGTGTACTCCTAGCAGATTTGATCTTAGCAGATGCAAGTCTCAGATCTTCATTGGGTGTATCTGAAGCATGTGTGTAGTGTGTGCTCAGAGATATTTCTTTGTATTTACATGAACACTTGATTATTTTCTCAGCAGATACACACATTACATATGCAAGAAAACCAATGTTCATATAAACAGAAATCTTTTACAGATAGCACAGACTGTAGTGATGTTACTCAGAAGCCTGCAGAAGCCTGAGAGATTCAATGTAACTTCAATCACAGAGGGGAGGGACAAAATAATAGTTTGGAAAGGTGTGGTTATTTAAATAACCATTACATGTTGTGACTCTTAGACTGCTCAGGAGTCATGACAATTACTTTTACGGGTGTGAAGGTTCTTATAGCAAGAGAACTACACAGGCTACATTAATTATTTTTACATATTCTACCCAAGCACTATTCAAGGGTACTAATAGTATCAAACTGAAAAATGATTTGACAGAGTCTGTTTAAAATGACATGACTCATGGCTCATTGACACAATATGTATTTTGCTGTGGATCTGCTGCGTATACGATCTACGCCACTTTTGACAGTTCAGTGCATAGAGGACTTTCAAGAATAGGCATAGCTTGCGCACCTACGAAAATTGTGTAGAAGATGCAGAGAAGTCCCGGTCTGGCTGCAAAAGCCAACGGGACTTCAAAGAGTATCAATAATAAAGTAGTGGCTTTTACCCAATCTTTCAGTCGCTTACCAGGTCCCTACAATTTAGATACATGCTCCCAATAAACTTGAATTACATTTACACATACAGTATAAACATAGGACACAAGCCCTGTTTCTGTGGTGTCACTACATGAAATGACGCACGCAGGTCAAAATCGCATCGTACACATGACATCTTTTTTGGTGCGTATTATGTCTGAAGGTGCAGATTTGTGTCTCCAAAAATTTGCACCACTAATCTCCCATGCGAACAGGCCCTTAGAGCTTATGTTACAGAGATGACGGGACACATAGCACAATTACAAATTTAACCCAGCTTGTGATGTTGGTCCTGCCATACATGAAGAAGACCTTCAAGACACCTGCAATTTGTCTACTCCCTCTGTCCTACTTTTCATACATAAAACATTTTTTCCTATCGTTTTTTTTTTTAGTTTGCATTGCCACTATTTCATAAATGAAAGAATGGAATATGGAAAGAAGGAGAGAGAATTCAACTCAGTACAGTTCACATATTGGAGGCTAGAAGATCGGCGCACACAAGGTTGCTGTAAATTGCAGCACTTAAAATGAACATGTTGACCTTCTAGAGGAAGGTTAACCTTGATGGATGTGATGTTTTTTTCATCCTAAGTATCTATATACCTACTGCAACTTCAAGTGCAAGGATAGATATTCTTGTGTTATATGTGCTTGGATTTTGACCAGGAAGGTCGCCTGATTTATTGCTTTAAATATACCCGTTCCAATTCATCATTGCCTTTGCACCTGTTTTTATCTAGTTTTGTATGTATTGAGCCTTTTTTCATACACTTGTTTACTATTATATGTGCAGCTTTTGCATGGTCAAAATTCATTATTCATTTTGTGTCTTTTTGAAACCTATTTTATATCCACTCCTCGTTTTTTTGTTTTCCTTGTTTCCACTTTGTGAGCAGTTTGGTGATTCCAATTTTTTTGGCTGATTCATCAACTGTGACTTTTTAAAAAGTCACAAACCTTAGCATAACTCCACTCCAGTCACCACCCTTGATGTAGTTTTGACTATGCTAGTGTTTTGGTGCAATTTTTGTGCCACTTTGCAAAAAGTGTGACTTTTGTTGCCATAAAGTGACGATATTAGAGACATATGGCTTATTCTCTGATTTTATCCTCTATTAGTTTACTTGAAAATAAAACTGGAACATACTTATCACTGTCCAGGCCAAAAAGCAGCAAAACATTATTTGCCGATCACTTCTAACTTTTAGGGTTGATGTTTTTCCCAACTATGTTGCCCACACTATGGCTTTGTACTCAGCCCATAGATCCTTACAAATGAATACATCAGTCTAGAAATCCTGAAAAAGTCCAGAAAGTATTTTAGGTTTGTGTCATTCCGTTGTGATAACTCATATAACCCAAACAATGTACAAGACAAATTATGTACAAGACATTTCTCTCAGCCAGCTCATTGCCTTCTATCAAACCACTCTGGCATTTGTCTGGAGCTTAGCTCTTATGCTTCTTGTCCTGGGTACCTTTAAAAATCCCCAGCCATACTTGCCATCACTAAATCTAGCTACTAGCCACCATTGTGATTTTCAGGATGCATATTTAGGCTACTGTCATGTCACAGGCTAATACAGGTCTCACAAGATGCTCTACAATGTGCTTAAATACATTGAAAGCCCTCAAAAAATAACCTCTTTGAAAAACCTCCCCTGGTCCAGACCTTATCCTCTAACTTCCTTTTTACTTATTTTTATGTGTCACATCTCCAGCAGATCCTGCTCCTGCAACATCTGCTTCTGTCACCAGCTACCCCAAATTAACTCTGTAAGGGGTGCTGATGATACAGGAAGTGTCAGAGCCAGAAACCTGATCGGCTCTGCCCAATCATTAAAGTTAGAGTGGCTTGGGATGTGCAATACTTTCTAGTCTGACATAGTGGGTGTGTATGTGTGGAGCCCACTGGGACGGGGTACTTGGTGCCGAACCTGGGTATCATGGGGAATCACGGTGGTCTTGGTCAGGAAGATGTCCTGGGCCCACAAGTAATGGGGGTATTTACAGGGGATATAGTTGTGACACCACCCATGGTATGTGGTCAGGGTGATCACCGCTGCTGCAGAACCTCCGGGGATGATATTTGGCAGCCGGTGATGTAACAGCTCTTTACGGGCAGAGCCTGGTTCCCCGGGGCAGTGGTAATGATAGTCTATGGATGATGCAGGGCAGGGGTAGTGATAGAGATGATAACAGTTTGTGAGGAGAGTAGGGCTTGAGCACAAGGATCACACAGACTCACAGTTTTGTAGTTTTCCAAGTCTTTATTGTTGATGGTATTCAGTAAGTATTGTGTACGGAGTTTGTACCGGGGCCGGGTTGCTCCCACCCTGGCCGGGTCCTTGGCTTCCTATTCCTGCGCTGTGTGTGTGGCCCTGCTGCCGCTTTAGCTAGGCTGCCGGCCTTGTCTCCCCTCACGGGTACCAAACTTGCTAGGCAACTTCAGTCTTATCTTTGTGTTTCTGACCCCACCGTGTTGCTTCGCTGTGGTACAGTGAAGATATATAATCTTCTCTTATCCAGTGTTTTCTGTGCTGCTTGTGTCAGGCACGATTTCGGATCCGGTATCCTGTCTTTGCGCTTTTCTGGGGTGAGTCTCAGGGGACTCGGTCTCCCAGGTGTTTTCCTCTGTTTCTCCTAACTCCTTTCCTCAGACCTTGGGCAGCCTGGAACTGGGCAATGAACCGTGGGATGAGCCGAACGCAGCTCCTTTACACCCAGGTCCTTTTCCTCAGTCCTCTGAGGAACTGAACTAACTGCCACTTCATCTCCACCCAGAATATATAGGGAAGCAGCTTTAGCTCCCCCTTCTGGCCTGGAGGCGCTAGTGTAGTGTTGTGGGTTGTGTGGGGAGTTAACCCTTGGTGATGTTACTGTGGCACATGAACCCTAGGGTGCCACATTTGCTGTGCAGTTGAAATTATCATCTTCTGGTTTAAGCCTATTGAAGGCAATACACCCTACATAAGCCTTCAGTTTACTGCTGGCAGCTGCCAGATATAGCTTGTGCTTCCCTGGCTAGTCTTCTGCTTTTGATTGTTTTCCTGGTTTTCCTCAGTCTATTTTTCTGTTTTTTTTGCTTCTCCAGCCTGATGTTTTGCACCTTGCTGCCATCTCAGTTATGACCCAGCTCCTCGACTACTCTAAAATTTCCTGATCTTATCCTTTTCATGACCTCCCAGCTTTGATCCTGCTGGGCACCTATTCTCGTCTCTTGAATGCAGCTCATCCATAGGCAGCAATCTTCTGGGGGCCCGTTGTAAATCCAAATCCCTGTATAGGAGTTATAGGATGTCAGGGTATCTCAGGATTCTGCCATGCAAAGTGGCTTGTGCCATATCTGTTCTTGATAGCCATGTCGAGCCTGTGGCCTCAAACAGACATCACACTACACTGTGTGCAGAATTATTAGGGAAGTTGTATTGTAGAGGATTATTTTTATTGTTGGTCAACAACTATGTGCTCAATCAACCCAAAAGACTCAAATATCACAGCTTAATATTTTTGGAAGTTGGAGTGTGGATTTTTTAGATTTGGCTACCTTAAGCTAGGGTCACACTTGGCTGTGTTTTTAAAGGTTGTTTTTGACAGGCTAGGGTCAAACTTGCGTTGTGGATGAGTTTTTCCCATGAGTTTTTCACACTTGTATTTTGTGAAAAACGCATGCAAAAACTCATCCATAGGCCCCAATACAAAAAACGCATGCCCCAATGCCAAAAAAGCATGGCTAAAGTGCCATGAGTTTTTTCCATGCATTTTTGGCTCAGCACCAAAAAATGCATCATGATAAGTTTTTTGGTGCTTTTTCAAAAACGCATGTATTTTTGTAACATGGGGCCCTATGGGAATCGCATGTGAATCCGCATGGCACTAAATGGTACCATGGGTTTTCGCATGAGTTTTCGCATGAGTTTTTTAACGCTGCTCCAGACCTAACAGCAAAAACATTGTGGTTTAACGTGGCTAAGGCTGCTTTCACACTGCAGTTTTTTCCTGATCAGATTTGTGTGCCAAAACCCAAAGTGTCTCCAAAACCCAGAACAGGTGTCAATCTTTCAATTATAGTTATTCTCTGCAAGTTTTACTCCTGGTTTTGGTGAGTTGCAAGCAATATATCCCTGTGTGTAACG
This sequence comes from Allobates femoralis, assembly GCA_033576535.1. Classification (NCBI taxonomy): domain Eukaryota; kingdom Metazoa; phylum Chordata; class Amphibia; order Anura; family Aromobatidae; genus Allobates; species Allobates femoralis. The sequence goes on along the minus strand of JARQOC010000001.1, from coordinate 168,714,361 downwards.
GCACCTTAAATGGTACCATGCGTTTTCGCTCACACTGTCCCTGTATGAAACCTGGGACACTGATAAGCTGTTTCTTTTCTTTTCAAAATTCTTTTTATTAACGCTTTGCAGTACATTGTAATAAACAGTAAATCAACATTTTTCAACAATATAGTGTGAGTACACAGTTAGAGGAGAAAGCATCCAGTTGTCTCCCTAGGATTCTAACAGTACAATAAACGGCCATATAAATAACACTCTGAGACAGTGCAAGGATGTTGTTGGTCCTGCATTGCACGAATACGCTCCACAGCCCCAAAGAAGTGATGGGCAGAGGTGGGGCGCACCCGGCAACATCGCCCCCTAGATGGGAGCTAATGTGAACCATTCTAGTGTCTCACAGAGAGATGCATTTAATAACCGCACTGTAAAAAGTGCACATTGTTAGCTTTCAATAATAATTCAGATCTAAAGACTTTAAAGAGAGTAAAAATAAAGGCAAGCCGATTCGCTTAAGGGGGGGTGGTTAAAGAAAAGAGTCGAGAGAGAAGTAAGGAGATAGGAACGAAACAAGAAACAGGAAAGAGAGGGGTGTGGGGTGGGTAGGTTAGGACACGGGATATCAATCAGTTTGGTGATAACAAGTTAGGATGTCGAACTGTATCTGATCCATGGTGACCAGGTTTCTAAGAAGGAAACTCGAGTGTGGTTCACATAGGACACCGTTTCTGCTACAAGGTACAACTGGTGAACTTTAGTGTGGAGCTGTTGGAGCGAAGGGACCTCAGCCGAGCGCCAGTATACCGGTATTAAGAGTTTGGCCGCTGCGATGATATTCTGGGCCAAGATTGATGTATATTTCTTTGTAGGCCATAGCCTGAAATTTAGCAAAGTCGTCTCTGGAGTTAATTGCACCCTTTCCCCTAGAACCAAAGTGATCAGTTTTCCAGTAATTTGCCAAAATGAAGATATGACAGGACATTGCCACCAGATGTGGTAGTAGTTTCCATTTTCGGCACCACACCTCCAGCACTCAGCCGTGGATGGAGCCCCCCATCTCTGGCATTTAATGGGATCATGGTACCATCTCGTTATTATTTTATATGAGTTTTCTTGTGCTCGGACACATTGGGTGGGTCCATGAGAGGCTCCATATATGCGTGATATCTGTTCTTTCGTGAAGGTGTGTCCTAGATCTCTTTCCCATAGAGAAATATACGCTCGTTTGTGACAGTGGTTGGACAGTAAAAGCAAGTGATATAGTTGTGAGAAAATTTTCGCGGGTCTAGCGGATCTAGCACAAAGTGTCTCATAGACTGTCATAGGTCTGTTCAGGTCGTCACTTTTAAGGTGATGACGCAGGAGGGATTTAATTGAGTTATAGGCGACGAAGGTTAAAGTTGTCAAGTCCGGGTGCCTTTGCAAGTCTTGGAGGGGGAGAAGGGCACCGTCTTGGAGGAGGTGGTCTAAGGAAATACCAGAGTATTTAGGGCTCTTGGAGTGTCCGGTCGGGGTCGATGTAGAGCGTGCTAGAATGTCAGATAGTGACAAAAGGGGTGATAATGGCGGGGCTAGAGCGTCTAGTGAGTCACGCCAGAGTTTAAGGGTGTTTTTAGTATGGGGATTGACTATATGCTCGGTACGGGTATTGGAGTGCATTAGGAATAGCGCTCTGAGGGGTAGGGGAGCAAGTGCCTCTTCAATCTCTATCCACTGCTTTTCCGTATTCCCTCGAATTATGTCTATCGTTCTCGTCAGGATAGCTGCCTTATAGTAGAGCCTGATGTCCGGCACTCCCATGCCCCCTGATGATTTTGGGAGGGTAAGTGTACGGTATGCCACGCGCGGTCTCCTGGACTTCCATATATATTTGGAGAAAAGGGAATTCACTTTATGGAGATAGGACGCCGGGATGTGTATGGGGAGCATTTGGAATAGATAGGTGAATTTTGGCAATATCAAGCTCTTCATAATGTTTTTCCTTCCCATCCACGAGAGGTAAGCATCTCTCCATTGCTTAATGAGCGTTAACGTGGAAGTGAGCAGAGGGGGAAAGTTCAGCGTGAACAAATCAGAGTCTGTGCGGCCCAACTTCACACCCAGGTATGTTATGTGAGTCTTGGGCCAGTGGAAGGGATATGAGTTTTGCAAGGTCACGAGTGTGTGATGGGGAACGCGAAAGTCTAACGCTTCAGACTTGGACATATTGATTTTAAAGTTAGAAATGCTGCCGTATTGTTCCACCAGTGCTATCAAGGCCGGGAACCCAATCAAAGGTTTAGTGAGAAACACGAGGAGGTCGTCTGCAAACGCAGCAGATTTGAAATGAGATTTATTGATGTGAACGCCCTCTATATCTCGATGTTCCTGAATGGCAATCAGTAAGGGTTCCATAGCCAGGACGAACAGGAGTGGAGACAATGGGCAGCCCTGTCTGGTGCCGTTATGTATTGTAAAGGGCTCCGTCAACGTGTCATTGATCTGAATACGGGCCGTCGGGTTATGATACATGGCCATAATGGTACCAACTAGCGATGGGGGGAAACCGAAATGCAGTAACGTCACCTCCAGATAAGTCCAATCCACCCTGTCGAAGGCCTTCTCAGCGTCCGTGCCCACCAACACAAGGGGTTGATGGCGGGATTTCACGTATTGAAGGATATGTAATATTTTATGCGCGTTATCTTTGCCTTCCCTACCGCTCACGAAGCCAGATTGATCTAACGAGATCAGTGAGGGCAAAAAATTCCTTATCCTATGAGCTATCATACTGGCCAAAAGTTTCAAATCAACATTTAGCAGACTGATAAGCTGTTTAAGCTCTGCCCCAATCAGCATATGAAACAGACAAAAATGAGCCATGCACATGATGAACGCATCTGCATAACGACGTCCATTCACCACCCTAAACTACAAAACTGAATGCAAAAAATCCGCACAAAAATCACACAAAAGACACTCTGTTATAATAGGAAAATCCTGGTTAGCAGTAAGTGCTGCCAAAAAAAGTGTCAAAAAAAACAGTTTTTGGTTTATACTTTTTTTTTGCAAAAAAAAGTACATTAAGCTGCTTCACCATAAGCAGGCTTTCAATACATACATCAGCTAGGGATTGCTTCTATAAGGGCGACCTTGCCGATGGTGCAGGAGGGGGAGGTCTCCGCCCCTCCCTGTGAGCTATCCACATATAAGCTGGCTCCACAGGCAACCCATACTATATGAAGTCCTGCCTAATTCCTGTTTAAAGGTATGAACATACATAAGCAGGTTTTAAATACATACACCAGCTAGGGATTGCTTCTGTAAGGGCGACCTTGCTGATGGTGAAGCAGCTTAATGTAATTTTTTTGCAAAAAACGGATAAACCAGAAGCACTGCTTTTTTGACACTTTTTTGACAGCACTTGCTGCTAACTATGATTTTCCTATTATAACAGAGTGTCTTTTGTGTGATTTTTGTGCAGATTTTTTGCATTCAGTTTTGTAGTTTAGTTTGGTGGTGAATGGACGTCGTTATGCAGACGCGTTTATCATGTGCATGGCTCATTTTTGTCTGTTTCTTATAATTCTCCTGCCCTGCATGAGGGGAAGGTTCAGTTGAGAGCTTGTTTATGTGAGAAGTGGTTTAGTGTACTTTTTTTCTCAGTGTGATTCGTGCCTGTAAAACTGGATGTTACACCACGGAACAGGTCTAGAGTTATTACTCTTAATGAACAGACAAGTCAGACTGTAAGGGTGGTTTCACACTGCAGTCAGGTCCGGTCCGGGGCTGTCAGGGGTGACAGCCTCGGACCGGATTTTGGCCCCATAGTATCCTTCTCCTGGAAGAATCCGAGAGAAGTGGGATTTTGCACCCGGATTCAAAAACGTTGCTTTTTGCACCTAATTGGTGTCTCCCGGATTCCACCGGATTCCCCCGGATCCTTCCGGATTCCCCCGGATCCTTTCAGGGCAATCCGGCACTCCCTTAACATGAGAGCCTATGGGGAGGATCCGGAAGCCAGATACCGGTGGCTGCACGCCGCTGTTATAATTCAGGACCGTGGCTAGCTCCCTGAGAGCCATGGTCCTGAATAATCAGCAGCGGCACCTGCGGCAGGATGCACACCAGACCAGAGGGCATATTAGCCCTCCGGTTCTGTGTGCTGATCCGGTCCGGGGCTGTCAGGTTCACCCTGATAGCCCCGTACCGGACCTGACCGCAATGTGAAGCCACTAGGGATGGGCGAATCTACTCGCTGGGACTCGTTACTCGGCGAGTAGTAAGGGACTCGCAGGACTCGGTACTCTGCGAGTTTCCCAGTGATTACTCGCACGAGTCCAATGCAAATCAATATCAATCCTAGTTTTGTCAGAAACGCTGACAAAACTAGGATTGCCATTGTTTGCATTAGACTCGTGCGAGTAATCACTGGCTACTGTGCCAGTGATAGCAGGGAAACTCGCAGATAACTGCTGTTTCTTTGTGAGCCGAGTCCAGCTGTCTTCTCTGTGCAGCTCCAGGGTCCTAGAGCCCGCCTGCTCACAGACATTATGTAGCAGTGCTGAGATTGTTCTCAGTCTGCTCATTCCCTGTGTACAGACATGAATGTCTGTGCACAGAGATGATGTAGCAGTGCTGAGATTGTTCTCAGTCTGCTCATTCCCTGTGTACAGACATGAATGTCTGTGCACAGAGATGATGTAGCAGAGCTGAGATTGTTCTCAGTCTGCTTATTCCCTGTGCATAGACATCTATATCTATACACAGGGGATGTAGCAGAGAGGACATCGCGTTTTGGACTGCGTCGGACGGAAGAGGATTTTTTTAATTAAAGATGGAGTCCCTAATGGCTTTTTTTTTTATTTCTAATAAAAAATTTTCCTTGTGTTGTGTTTTTTTTAAAACAATTTAATAGAAATTCATGGCGGTCATGTCTAATATTGGCGTGACCGCCATAAATTTCGGGCTTAGGGCCAGCTGATAATACAAAGCTGGCCCTAACCTCTTTATTACCCAGTGTGCCACCGCTACCAGGGCCGCTGGAAGAGCGGGGTTCAGCGCCAGAGGATGGCGCTTCAATGAACGCGCCATCTTCTGGGGCGGCTGCGGGCTGCAATTTGCAGCGGGTGGTGCCCAGAAAGCTTGGGCATCCCTGCGCTGCGGATTCCAGCCCCCAGCTGCTTGGCTGTACCTGGCTAGACATAGAAATTGCGCGGAGCCCCACGCATTTTTTTTTAATTATTTCATGAAGTTCTGAGACTCTGACTCTGAAATTCATGAAATAATAAAAAAAAACAATCTCAGCACTGCTACATCATCTCTGTGCACAGACATTCATGTCTGTACACAGGGAATGAGCAGACTGAGAACAATCTCAGCACTGCTACATCATCTCTGTGCACAGACATTCATGTCTGTACACAGGGAATGAGCAGACTGAGAACAATCTCAGCACTGCTACATCAGGCAGCAGGCAGGCTCTAGGACCCTGGAGCTGTGGCAGCCAGCACACTGAGCAGACAGGACTCTTATCTGTGCGAGTTTCCCAGCGATTACAGTTGCAAAGTAAACGAGTCCAATGCAAATAAATGACAAAACTAGGATTGCTTCAGGCTGAAGCTTCCGAGACACATCTGCGATTTGTAAATCTCACACTACTCGCTATTACTCGCTTCCCCATTCATTAACATTGGACTCGCTAGACTCGCAACGAGTAGCGAGTCCTGTGCTCGGACTCGCTAGAGTCAAGCGATTCCGAGTAATTTAGGATTCGCCCATCACTAGAAGCCACCCTAAGAGAAATCGCTTCCACCGTTGGTATTGGTAAATCTACCGTTTCAAGAATAATTCGCACACACAATGAAACTGGATCGTTTTCTCCAAAACGAAAAGGGATATGTGGAAGAAAAAGGAAAACAACACCAAGAACTGATAAAACACTTAACATCAATAGTAAAACTAATGCAAGAAAAACAAGTAAAGACTTGCTTTGTCCCAATTAATTTGCACAGCACTGTACCACGTATTTCACTCATAGACCCTTGTGTTAGCTCAAAATATGCAGCAGATATGCAGCAGTGTTCATACGATGAACATTTATTGTGTATTTTGAGCCAAAATTGCATTGAAATCTGCAGGTAGTGATAGTGCTGAAGGGGGAGCAGATTTTGCCAACTTTCTCTTTTTTGACCAAAGTATTCAAACTTTATTGAAATAGGTACAAAGCACCTATAAATATGCATCAAATCCACCCCAAAAATGCATCAAATACACACCATGAGGACAGGGATTGAGTTAGTGCAGTTTTCTAACAGTAGCAGGAGCAGATTTTGGAAGTTCAAAATATGCACCACAAATTCATCATGCGAACGGACGCTTATAGAAATATGAAAGAGGCTGATGACTCTGTAGAAGGGATGAGCGAACAAAAACTGTAAAGTTCGGGGTTCATACTGAACACTTAGAGTATGTGCACATCTGACGTTTCTGCATCTTTGCAGACCGTCCTAAAACCGGTGTAGAATTTCAGAAACTGAGTTTTCTGACCTCAGCATTGTCCATCGTTTTTTTAGCGTTTTTTGAGCGGTTTTATAGCGTTTATACAGCGTTTTGTCGGCGGTTTTCTGGCGGTTTTTCTTGGCTTTTTTACGACTGTTTTTTGTGCACTTGTAAGCTAGAACCGCTGGAAAAACGCTCAAAAGAAGTCACTTGCTCTAGCTTTGAAAACCGGTGGAAAACTGGTGAAGAAAGTGGAAAGGAGACAAAAAAAAACGTTCTAATGTACACAGCGTTTTCTAAAATCCATTGACTAGCATGTTAATCCAACCGGTGGGTAGGATTAACATACATTAACATAAAACTCAGCGGAAAACACCGACGGAAAACGCTAAAAAACAGCCCACAAAACGACTGATGTGCACATACCCTAAATATCCAGTGCTGAACCCTGAACATGGACTTGTTACTGTACAATCGGCTACTGTTCAGGTTTTTCATCCGAATAAAGCTTGTTGAAAGACTGCAGAGTAGATGATCAGCAAGCTTTTTCAGCATAGACACTTCTGGTCCCATAAAGCTTGTGAAGCTCACATCTGTCAAGTATTGGCATGGTTGTGATTGGCTGGTGCACCACTAGGAAAAAAATAATAATGTAAAAAAAATGAAATTGGCTCCCACCTACTTTTTAACAAGTGCAGGTAAAACAGACAGCTACGGGCTGCAACCGCAAGCAGTCTTCTTTACCTTGGCTGGTTATCAAAAATATAGGAGATCCCATGCCATTTTTTAATTTAAATAAATAATTAAAAAACAATGTGTTTTTTTCCCCATTTTTAATAAACACCCAAGGAAAAGGCGGGTTTTTTATAAAGGTGGAAAGGGTCATGGATATCTGCCTTTTCCTCCCAAAAATTTACCAGTCAAAACGGGTTTCAAAAATGGAGCATCCATTGGCGAGCCAATTTTGGTACTTTACTTGCCTATTCCCAATTCCAAAAAAATGGGGGTGACAATTGGGTAATAGTTAATGAAGGAGTCTTTTTTTCCCCTGTTGGATTATCATCAGTACTTTTTGTGATTAGTTTGATAAATTGGTGAATGAGGGCGTGTGGGGAGTCTTTATTCAAAAAAAGTTTTTTTTTCTTGTTTTGGTTTTTTAAACCATTCAGGAAAAAGGGCCCGGGGGAGAGTGTATAACAGTCTGTCTGCATCCAATCGGAGATGCTAGATGACGGTGGGTAAGCAGGGGGGTTTATATAGGGTTTTAAACAGGAAACAGAAAAGAGTTGACTGCTGTCTTATCTTTAGGAAACTGGGATGTATTAAATTTTCCAAACTCTTTCCCAAAATTTTGCTTTCCCTTTTTCACCCCCCCAGCCTTTACTTTAAATTTACAAATTTTTTTAGCCATTTTCAGGGGTCTCCATGGCTTGTATGTGGTTTGTTACGTTGGGGCCAAGTCCGGCCCCCCGATTTCCCAACCCCTTTTTTTTTTTAAATTTTAAATCAGGCCCAAAACCGGTGAATCAGAAAATCCATGGGTTTCGTTCATCTTACTCTGCTAAAAAGTTCTCCCCCTTTAAACGTATGTAGCGAGTAAAAAGAGAGAGGCCGTAATAAACTGTTCGTCTTATCTGCTGGGTTTTTCCTCTGGGTCTG
>JARQOC010000001.1:168691686-168706143 GCA_033576535.1 Allobates femoralis | reverse complement strand
TAAGGGCCCTTTCACATCAGCGTTTTTTGAAAATCGCGGCAGATGCGGTGAAAAAAACGCATCTGCCGCGATTACCGCATACCGGCTGCACTTGCGGCGCGGTTGCGGTTTTTGCCATACAAAGTATAGGCGTACTTGCGGCAGGTGCGGCAAGTGCGGTTTTGCACTTGCGGCAGGTGCGGCCGCGAAAAAAACCGCGGCTGACCGCGGTTTTTTTTCGTGGCCGCACCTGCCGCAAGTGCAAAACCGCACTTGCCGCACCTGCCGCAAGTACGCCTATACTTTGCATGGCAAAAACCGCAACCGCGCCGCAAGTGCAGCCGGTATGCAGTAATCGCGGCAGATGCGGTTTTTTCACCGCATCTGCCGCGATTTTCAAAAAACGCTGATGTGAAAGGGCCCTAAGGCTGATTTCACATAGGTGTTTTTTGAAAAATGTGGCAGTTGCGGTAAAAAACCCTGCATCTGCCTCATTTTCCGCCTAGCAGCTGCACTTGCTACGCATTTGTGGCAAGCCCCATGCATTGTCTATGGGGCTTGCGGTAAGTGTGCGTCAATATATATATATTATAGTCCGCGATATGTACTAAAGGGGGCCCACTGAGACTTTTTCGCCCGGGGCCCACAAAAACCTGTTGCCGGCCCTGGAGGTGTGGTAGATTCCTTCTGTGCAGTTTGAATGCATGTCACATTACCAGACAGGCTTTGGGCGCAAGTGGAGGAGGCAGAAGCAGTGGAGGAACTTCTACATACAGAGGTTTGACATACAACCCGTGCGGATGGCAAAACTTGTACAGCAGCCCCTTCTCCTTCTGTCACCATAGCCACGCAGTGCCCAGTCAGAGACAAGTAACGCCCCTGTCCATGCTTACTCATCCAGGTGTTTGTGGTGAAATGCATCCTGTCACACACAGAGTTTCTCAAGGAAGTGGTGATGTTGTGTGCAACATGCTGGTGTAGCGCAGGCACAGCTTTCTTCGAGAAGTAGTGGTGACTGGGCATCTGGTACTGGGGCACTGCGACGGTCATAAGGTCTCGAAAATCCTCTGCATCCACCAGCCAGAAAGGTAGCATTTCCATAGCCAATAGCTTGCAGATGGTGAAATTCAAACTCTTAGCTTTGGCATGGGTAGGAGGAAATTGTCTTTTACTTGTCCACATCTGAGGGACCGAGGGCTGGCTACTGTGCTGAGACAGGGTTGAGTAGGGTGTCATAGACAAACTGCTGAACTGTGAGGGAGGTGCAGGCAGACATATTATGTCACATTAATAAAAAGGTGGTGCTCTCGATGTCTGACTGAGCTCAACAACAGCAGGTGTTTCCTCTCCCAAAACAGCTGACGATCTCTGAATCACATTTGCTGTTGTGGGTAAAGAGGTGGAAGTTGTGCAACCAAAAGCCTGTGTGACAGTTGTCCCCACAGTCACAGAGGATGAAGAAGCTGCAGATATACTTGATGGGGCAGAGGGTGGTTGGCCAGGCCTGTTAGGCCTCATTGTAACACAGTGAGCTTCCCACTATGACTTATGCTTCATGTCCATGTGACGGTTCATGCATGAAGTACTCAAACTATTGATTTATTGGCCTCCACTTAGATTTTGTTTACAAATTTTGTAGATAACATGAGTTGGGTCATCCTTTGCGATCTGAAAAAAGCCCAAGCTAGGCAAGGCTTAGCGCCCATGTGACTTGCATAGCCACCACGGCTTCTGTACAGAGGCAGAGTTGTGGCTATGGATGTAATTGTTGATGTGCTGCCAGGACACCGTCTCTGTCCAGGAAGCCACAACCTAACCTCGTCACTAGCATCCTCCTCCACCATCTTTGCAAAGCTCATCAACTGCCTGCCAGTGGGTTGGCAGTAATTGGGATCTCCAATCTCATTAACACCCTGTGTGTTCTCACACTCGTCGTCCTCAGAGCCAACCTCTTTCTGCCCTGAGCGCAAAGTCTAGTTGTCATTCCAATCATGTATCTGAGTCTCATCATCATCTGCCTCATTGTCTTCACCAATAACAGTTTGGGAATGAGGGTCTACATTATGCTTTGACCCTTCTTCATCTGGGCCTGGATCCGACTCACAAAGATTTTGGGCATCGGTGCAGATCATTTCCTCGTCTTGACTCAATGAAGCTTTGGAGCCGACCTCTGATTCCCAGCCTATAGTGTGAGTGAACAGCTCTGCAGACTCACCCATCTGTGTTAACCCATAGGCAGTAGGGAGGCCAGAGACTTGTGAGCTGTGAGGAAGGAAGTGCGATTGAGGTGACACCTCTGAGGACTGAAGTGTATGTGATGTTGAAGTTGAGGTGGAGGAGAGCCCACTTGGTGGAGCGCTTGATATCCATTGCAGCACCTGCTCTTTTGGGGCCTCATCTACAGGTTTTAGCAATGCTGTACTGCGCATGAAAGGGATGATAGCAGATCGTCCAAGAAAACAAGTAGACATTTTGTTTGGCTTGAAGATGGTATTTGTCCAGCAGATGTTTCTGTTACTTTAGGACCTACCCCACAGACACAAAGATTTTTACCCTTTCCAACATGCCTATTCCCCTTTCCACCATCAGCAGACCTTTTACCACTCATATTTAAGGGTAACTAATTGGCAACTATGTTGTTGTTGGCACAAAAAACTACAGATGTAAAACTAGCAGAACTGAGTGGCCAAACAGTTGTAATACCCTAAATAGGTTTTGGAAAGTAGGTTTGGGCAGATGCATTACAAAAGTGTTTTCTGCACTGTGAGGCAGTAGATTTCAACAGAACACTCGACCACAGCTACCTAGTCAAACTGTGGTACTACCCTAAATAGGTTTTGGTAAGTAGGTTTGGGCAGATGCAATACAAAAGTGTTTTCTGCACTGTGTGGCAGTAGATTTTCAACAGAACACTGGATCACAGTAACCTATCCAAACATTACTACTAGCCAAAAAGGTGTAGCTTTCTTCACAACAGTGCTACACCACTGCCTGGCCCACACTGCTACTAGCAAAAAAGGATTTTCTTGGCTAGATGCAGTAAAAAAAAGCTAGTAAACACAGGAGGTGTAGCTTTCTCCACCTCAGTGCTACACCACTGCCTGGCACACACTGCTACTAGCCAAAAAGGATTTGCTTGGCTAGATGCAGTAAAAAAGGCTAGTAAACACAGGAGGTGTAGCTTTCTTCACAACAGTGCTACACAAGTGGCGGGCACACACGCCTACTTGCCAAAACGGATTTACTTGGCTGGATGCAGGAAAAAAACTAGTAAACACAGGAGGTGTAGCTTTCTTCACAACAGTGCTACACCAGTGCCTAGCACACACTGCTACTAGCCAAAAAGGATTTGGTTGGCTAGATGCAGTAAAAAAAGGCTAGTAAACACAGGAGGTGTAGCTTTCTTCACAAAAGTGCTACAACAGTGTCTTGCACACACTTCTACTAGGCAAAACATATTTGCTTGGCTAGATGCAGTAATAAAGGCTAGTAAACACAGGAGGTGTAGCTTTCTTCACAACAGTGCTACACCAGTGCCTGGCACACACTGCTCCTAGCCAAAAAAAATTTACTTAGCTAGATTTGGCCAGGTGCTGTAAAAAAGCTTGCACAGCACTGGAACAGACCTGCCTGGCACACAGTGCTTTTAAGCCCTAAAAAGGGCTGTTCTTGGCAGTAGTCTCTAAAGCCACTATCTCTCTATCTAACTTGGAATTGAATCGCTATCTAACTATCTTTGTAGCGCACACAGCAGCATCGTCGGCGTCTGACACTGAACTCCAACACTGATAAAATGGCTAGGAGGCAAAATAGCCAGTTTTTATATGGCAAGAACATGTGACATACCCAGCCAATGACACAAGCCCTTGTGTGCAAAAAGTGCACTTGCTATATACGCGTTGATAGGCCGACAGACCGGACCACCCACAGTAAGTGAGGGAAGGAAAAAAAATAGTGAAATCTGCATTATTTGACCACAGACCTCTCCCCAGCTGCCCCGCCCCCCACTATTCCTAGTCACTGAAACTCATAATAATGTTGAACAAAAGCATAAACTGTGAAAAGTCAGTAACACCTTTGGATAACGAACCGTTATCGAACATAACCTCGTATTACCGAATATTTAGCAAATTGTTGGCATTCATCGAATGACTCGAACATAGGCCAAAACAGGTCGAATTTGAAATTGGCAAACATGTTCAATCATCTCTAATATCCAACTAGTCGGGCAACGGCTATGTTTGCATTGACTGCAAAAATAAAACACAAAAAAGCAAAACTACAAAACTGTAGGTGTCACACAGGCCACAAAAACAGCACAACTATGGAAAATAATAAAAAATGAGCTTTGTCTGCTTTGCACTGGGTATCAATTACATGGGACTCCAAGCCATTTTTTTCCGTTAATTTCTTTTTTTTACACTAGTGTGTGTGGGGCAATCAATCACAGACGTTTGCATGGAGGGTGGGGGTGCAGTCTGACTGTAACCTATCACAGATGCAGTCAGACACAGTGAGTGGGTGAAGAAGATAAATATTCATGAGACTTAATAAGTGGACTTAGTAGCAGTGTGATAGCAGCGTGGAAGCTCAGCAAGTTTAATTGTCTTGCTTTAACCCCCATTTTGCATCCTTTGCAGGCTCCCAGCGCTTTACTACCTCCTTTTTATAGCACGGACGTTCCGGTCCCCATAGACTTATATGGGGTTTGGGCTTAAGATCGAGTCAAGTCCGGTTCCAAACTGGACTTTTTTTTGTTTAAGTCTGGCTGGATCTGGCGAATTCTAGAACATCTGCAGCTTCGCCCATTTCTACTTATAATATCTTTTGACGATTGACCCACACAGCCAATTATAACAGGGATAAAAAGCAGATTAAGCCATTATTTGATGTTGCTACATACAGTTGTGGCCAAAAGTATTGACACCCCTGCAATTCTGTCAGATAATACTCAGTTTCTTCCTGAAAATGATTGCAATCACAAATTCTTTGATATTATTATCTTCATTTAATTTGTCTTCAATGAAAAAAACAAAAAGAATTGTCCTAAAGCCAAATTGGATATAATTCCACACCAAACATAAAAAAGGGGGTGGACAAAAGTATTGGCATTGTTAGAAAAATCATGTGATGCTTCTCTAATTTGTGTAATTAACAGCACCTGTAACTTACCTGTGGCACCTAACAGGTGTTGGCAATAACTAAATCACACTTGCAGCCAGTTGACATGGATTAAAGTTGACTCAACCTCTGTCCTGTGTCCTTGTGTGAACCACATTGAGCATGGAGAAAAGAAAGATGACCAAAGAACTGTCTGAGGACTTGAGAAACCAAATTGTGAGGAAGAATGAGCAATCTCACGGCTACAAGTCCATCTCCAAAGACCTGAATGTTCCTGTGTCTACCGTGCGCAGTGTCATCGAGAAGTTTTTAAAACCCATGGCACTGTGGCTAACCTCCCTAGATATGGACAGAAAAGAAAAATTGACGAGAGATTTCAACGCAAGATTGTGCGGATGGTGGATATAGAACCTCGACTAACATCCAAACAAGTTCAAGCTGCCCTGCAGTCCGAGGGTACAACAGTGTCAACCCGTACTATCCGTTGGCGTCTAAATGAAAAGGGACTGTATGATAGGATACCCAGGAAGACCCCACTTCTTACCCCGAGACATAAAAAAGCCAGGCTGGAGTTTGCCAAAATTTACCTGAGAAAGCCTAAAACGTTTTGGAGGAATGTTCTCTGGTCAGATGAGACTAAAGTAGAGCTTTTTGGGCAAAGGCATCAACATAGAGTTTACAGGAGAAAAAAAGAGGCATTCAAAGAAAAGAACACGGTCCCTACAGTCAAACATGGCGGAGGTTCCCTGATGTTTTGGGGTTGCTTTGCTGCCTCTGGCACTGGACTGCTTGACCGTGTGCACGGCATTATGAAGTCTGAAGACTACCAACAAATTTTTGCAGCATAATGTAGGGCCCAGTGTGAGAAAGCTGGGTCTTCCTCAGAGGTCATGGGTCTTCCAGCAGGACAATGACCCAAAACATACTTCAAAAAGCACTAGAAAATGGTTTGAGAGAAAGCACTGGAGACTTCTAAGGTGGCCAGCAGTGAGTCTAGACCTGAATCCCATAGAACACCTGTGGAGAGATCTAAAAATGGCAGTTTGGAGAAGGCACCCTTCAAATATCAGGGACCTGGAGCAGTTTGCCAAAGAAGAATGGTCTAAAATTCCAGCAGAGCATTGTAAGAAACTCATTGATGGTTACCGGAAGCGGTTGATCGCAGTTAGTTTGGCTAAAGGTTGTGCAACCAAGTATTAGGCTGAGGATGCCAATACTTTTGTCTGACCCATTTCTGGAGTTTTGTTTGAAATGATCAACGTTTTGCTTTTTGCTTCATTCTCTTTTGTGTTTTTTCATTGAAGACAAATTAAATGAAGATAATAATACCAAAGAATTTGTGATTGCAATCATTTTCAGGAAGAAACTGACTACTATCGGACAGAATTGCAGGGGTGTCAATACTTTTGGCCACAACTGTAAAGTGGTCACATAGATCTCTGTGAACAAAATGCAGCATTTCAATGTGACATCATCAGAAGGTTATCTAGACATAAGTGCCTCGCTATTTAGTAAGATTTTAGTAAAAAAAACTTTCAACCCCAGCTAAAAACTCAAAAATTAGCAAAAAGATTGGTTTTAATAAAAATTTTCATTTAAGTAGCCCAATGGTCTTGTTTGCCATTTATTATTTATAGATGTCAAAATTGAAAGTGTAAATTTAATTTCATTGAAAAAAAAAAAACTATTACTGCACTGGTTCTCAATGACTGGTCACATAGCAGCTAAGATAATGCTTTTTTGTGCCATGTGACTTTTTTTCTCACATTTGTGTGCTCTTTTAAAAACTGTGTTTCATAGCTGTGGGGGCATGGCCAGCATTTGCCAGCACTGTGTGTGTATTTCCACAGCTTCCGAGAGCAGGCTGATAGTGAGCAATGTGGTAGTCGGCAGACAAGGGGTTTACAGAGATTGTGACTGAGCTGTATGGAGCCAGATGACAGATCTTTCCTTGGCACAAGCTTATGAGGACTTTGCACATATCCTGACATTCTAAGGCCCCTTTCACATCAGCCTTTTTTTCAAATCGCGGCAGATGGGGTGAAAAAACCGCATCTGCAGCGATTACCGCATAACCGCGACACTTGCGGCACACTTGCGGCAAGCCCCATGCAATGTCTATAGGGCTTGCGGTAAGGGTGCGGCAGATGCGGCAAGTGCGGTTTCGGCACTTGCGGCAGGTGCGGCCGCGAAAAAAAAAACGCTGCTTGCGCACCTGCCGCATCCTGCTTGTCACGTGACCGGCCGGCGTCGCGATGACGTCATCGCGATGAGCCCGGCGGCCTCAAAGCAAGAAGACACAGAGGAAGATGGAGCCCGGAGCCCAGGAGCCGCGATCCACCACCGGAGGGTGACAGCTGATATCCTGGTAATGTATATGCGCAGCGCTGCATGCGGGGGGGGCCATCATGTGAGGTGGGGGCGCCAAACTATGAGGGGGGCCCTGCTGGGGCCCTGTATACTACCACTGGGGCTGTATATACTACTGGGGCTGCGTGTATACTACCACTGGGGCTGTATATACCACTGGGGCTGTATATACTAATGGGGCTGCGTGTATACTACCACTGGGGCTGTATATACTACTGGGGCTGTATATACTACTGGGGTTGCGTGTATACTACCACTGGGGCTGTATATACTACTGGGGCTGCGTGTATACTACCACTGGGGCTGTATATACCACTGGGGCTGTATATACTACTGGGGCTGCGTGTATACTACCACTAGGGCTGTATATACTACTGGGGCTGCGTGTATACTACCACTGGGGCTGTATATACCACTGGGGCTGTATATACTACTGGGGCTGCGTGTATACTACCACTGGGGCTGTATATACTACTGGGGCTGTGTGTATACTACCACTGGGGCTGTATATACCACTGGGGCTGTATATACTACTGGGGCTGCGTGTATACTACCACTGGGGCTGTATATACCACTGGGGCTGCTGCTGTATATACCACTGGGGCTGCTGCTGTACACTACCACTGGGGCTGCTGTATATACCTCTGGGGCTGCTGTATACCACACTGCTGGGGCTGTATACCTGTGCTGGGGTCCACCCTCGGCTTATACACGAGTCAATAGATTTTCCCAGGTTTTGGGGGCAAAAGTAGGGGGGTCGGCTTATACACGGGTCGGCTTATACACGAGTATATACGGTAATCACTTGCTCTACATTACTATTAAATAAAAATTTAAATGGTGGTTACACTTGAAAAGCTGTCAGGTCTCTGCAATATTATGTGAGCTGTTGAGTAACTGAAATTTTTGTAGTCTAATTACTGTACATCTGCTGTTTGTTGATCTCTGAAGAATTAGTCTTTGAAGCGGCCAGGCGGTGGAGCATCTTTGAGTTTATTGCACAAAGAGAATCAGTAAATAGTCAAGTAAATGAATCATCCCTTGAATCAAAAGCATTGCTAATAAAGAAAGTTGCATTTGGGTTCTTAGGTAGTAAACGATAAATCAGTATTTGGAACTGGTATGTTATATATTGGGGCTCAGTCCTTATCACATTTGTTGTAAATTGTCTGTTTGCAGACTTTTTCAGGTAGAAAATGTCTACAGGTATTATGAGAATTGTTTAAATCTTTGGGCACTGACAAACATGCAATTCTCTAGCTGGGAATCTTTTTTTATTTGTTGAAGAATGTCATAAATATGATGTACAGGTTTATAAAAGCACCACAGTGAATGTCAGAAAACAAGATGACAGAATACAATCCTTCAAGTCTCAATGACTCAATTTAACATATTACAGTAGGTAATGTATTATTTTAAAAAGTATGACTGGCAATCAATTAGCATAACTGTGAAAAATTAAACTGTGCAACTGTAGATGACTATCAATGCTCAATCACACTGGCACATAGCCTGAGTATAAAACGGCGAGTCCTATTCGTTGTTTTATCAGACAGCACTCATCCAAATGTTGTACTGTAGGGCAGTTCTGATCAGCAATCTTTGTCTCATACCAATTCAACATAAGCAAAATCTTGGCTCAATCGCACCCATACAAGTCTATGAGTGAAGTGAAACATCAGACTGCACTCGCATGGCATCTGAGTGCAGTTCAGTATGTCCAGAGACTGACAATGGAGAAGATGGTGAGATTAATCTCTCCTCTTCGCCTGTGTTCTGATTTGTGCATGTGAGAGACTTGTATCACAGTAGTGTGACACCTCACAGCAAAATTTGAGCATATAGCATCGTATTTTCACTTGAAGGATGCTATATGCCAGTATAAGTGTACCCTCAGTAGTAGTCACATACAGATTTTATTACAGAATTTGCTGTGGTTCTGCACTGCAAAGTGTTAGGTCTGCTGCCTCTGCTGCCTCCTTGCCCGCATCCCGGTAAGCCATGTCCGCGGCTTCCCTGCACCCAACTTGTCAGATCACTGCCATACTCACAGTCCAACTTGCTCCCCAGCTTCATCTCTGTACGCCACTTCTTGAGGCCCATGCATGCACGACAGGGCTCTCAGGAGTGCTCTTAGGGTGTGGCCGTGCAGCATCGTCCTGCCTTAAAGGGCCAGCATGACCTAACATAGAAATGTTCCTCAGCCTATGACTGGGGCAGAAAGTATTTAAGGCAGCCCTTCCCTGTTAGGAGGTGCCTTGTGATTGTGTTTACTTGGCCTTGCTCTCTTTAGTTAGTTGTCAGGTACCCTTGTTACCCTACTACTTGTGCCAGTGTATCCTTGCCTGATAGTGCTGCCAGCTATCACCATTTGCTATGCCTGCCAGTCATCACTAACCATCACCATTTGCTGTGCCTACCTCTGCCTGCCAGGCACCACCAGCCATCACCATCTATTGTGCCTACCCATGCCTGTCAGCCATTGCAGCCTCCACCTTGGTATGCTGCCTGAACTCCGCCTTATCTCCCTGTTAATGTTTGTATACATCTGCCCTCCATATGGAGTTGTGCTCTCCTCTCTGTCTTGTGGTGTCAGCTGCTGGGGTGTCCAAAGCCCCTGTTATTGCCCTCTGTCAGGCACCTACTAGTAAAGTCTATTGTCACCTCCTGTGGTGGCAGTGAAGACTCAGTGGTCGCATCAGGAGTGCTCCTTCAGGAAGCGATTGGTACCTTAGTACCAGTGGATCTACTGACACCTGGGTAAGACACAAAGTGATTGGGTGACACACTCACTGGGTGAGACACAAAGGGAGACTATTCACAGCATAAATGAACATGTTATGGATTTCAAGTCCACACTGCAGGTCTATTTACATTGTGCGTATTCTTTGCATTGTATGCGTTATATTTCTTGACCCCTTACCCATGAGTCATTTTTTATTTTCCTTTTTTTCTCCTTCTTCCAAGAGCCATAACTTTTTTATTTTTCCGTCAGTATAGACATATGCTTTTTTTCTGCAGGACAAGTTGTACTGTACTTTTGAATTTCATCATTCATTTTACCATATAGTACACTGGAAAACGGAAAAGAAATTCCAAGTGCGGTGAAATTGCAAAAAAAAAAGTGCAATTTTGCAATTGTTTGGGTGTTTTTATTACATGTATACTATTTGGTAAAGCTAACCTGTCAGTATGTTTCCCCCAGTTGGTACGAATTTGAGTATAAAGAATTCAAACATTCGTAAATGAAAAAAAGCTCCAGCTCACAGGACGCTTGTGTCTGGGGCCACAAGAGACTGGGTACTCAGGTCTTCGGCGGTCGAGTGCAGGGATGTCATGGGTGGTCCGTACCTGAGCCTGTGCTCTTAGTTGACAATGATAAGTGGAGTATTTACAGGGATTTAAGTTATTGTCAGTCGTGACGCCACCTGTAGGTCCGGTGATGGCATAGGCCCTGCTGGGACCTCCAGGAGATGGGCAGCTGCAAGGTGTTGGGGGCTCTCTACAGGAACAGTGGGTTCCCCAGGGCTGTAAGGGTAGGATGGTGGTATAGTCGTTGTGGTGTGGGACAGGTTAATGAAGGGATATGCACACAAATAAGTCTTTTTCTGTACCTATTACTGATGTTCCTGCAGGTATACTCTCCGGGTTGAAGGTTACACCTCAGGATTTCTACACCGATCGGGGTATAGGCCTCCTTGTTCTGTTCCTTGTCCCAAAGCCTGGCTGGCATGAAACCAGACCTGACCTCCTGTTTCTCCACACCCATGTTGCTGCACTGAGGGCTCTCCCTTGGGCTACCGCTATCTCTCCTGCGGTCACTGGCTCTCAAATGTGGGTGCTGTGGGTGTCCGGGAAGCTAGGCCTCCACGGTGTACTGGATTCTCTGCTGGGCTGAAATCTTTCCCTGTTGCAGACTCGGTCTCCAGTGACTGGTGTTCTGGTGGGGTGAGCCGGTATGGCTCTTCTGCCTCCTCTGGAGTGTTCCTCGCCTCTGCGTTTGGCCCTCGCTCTCTGGACCCTCACACTGGCTCTGGCGGTGCACTGGTGTCGGGCCTAGCATGGCTCCTGCAACCAGTTTTAGCTCACTAGGCACTGAGCTGACTTCACAGTTCTTCTAGTGACTGCACACTCTGGCTTACTTCCCCCTCAGCACTTGTATTTATAGGGGATCTGGCTTAACAGCAACCAGTGGAGCTCCCCCTACAGGCCTGGAGTGGAAGATGTTGGGTGTATGTGAGGTACCAGATGTGGAAATCCCTTAGTGATGTAGTTGTTTCTGTGGCTTACCTGTCACAGGGCGCCACACATGCAGTCCACATGCAGACTGCCAGGGTCCACAGGGCTGGATTGGCAACTGCCTCTTGCTGGCTGTAGGCCCTTTAATCCTCCAAGTGCACGCAGTGTGCAGCATTCACTGCTGAACGCTGCTGCATCTGCATTGCATGAAGGAGTACATCCTCATGCCATGGTCATACTAATTCTTTTTAAGTGAATATCCCAGCTTACTCATAAATGTTACTTTTGATGACCCCAATTTATTGCTTTTTGCTATATAATGGCAAAAAAATCTAAACTTAAAGTGAGCCTGTCATCTCTTTTTGCATATAAGCTGCGGCTTCTACCAGTAAAGGCCATATATACAGCAGTCTAGAATGCTGTATACAGTATCAGCCCTCAGGCCGATCTGTATAATGCAAAAAAACAAAGCTTTTATTATACTCACATGGGAAGAGATGGTCCCATGAATGTCGCAGGACTTGGTCCGACACCTCCTTTCTTCTTCTGATAACCATCCTCCTTTCTGTGAATAACTCATCCTACATCATCCACTCACTGACCTTCATTGCAGTCCTGCACATGTGCACTTCGCTCTGCCCTCAGCAAGGTGCTGTAATGCGCAAGCGGGGAAAGGTCAAAGATGGCCCATGTACTGCGCATGTGTGGACTTTCTTTACACAGGAGCGCAATGGCAGAGACTGTTTGTGGGTTATATAGGATGCATTACCAACATGAGCAGAGGAGGACAGCAATCAGAAGAAGGAAGGAAGCGCAGACCAAGACCTGCATCACTCATCAGACTGGTCGCCCCTCCAGGTAAGTATAATAACTGTTTATTTGCATTATGCCGATTCTTTTGAGGACTTATATACGGTATTCCAGAATGCTGTAGATAAGGCATACTGGTGCTGTCCACAGCTTATATGCAAATAAGCTGCTGATAGGTTCACTTTAATACAGTTTTTTTTTTCTAATAAATAAATTATAGTATCTTTTTGCCAATACAACTCATACGAATAAACTTTTCCTTCAGTAGAAAGTTTCTTATAATCTTATATCTTCCTTAAGCCAGATATCCAAAAATTAGATAATCACATTATTAAAGTGTTTCTAGTCTTTTCTTTTATCTGTCTGAATAAGACTGATTGAAGTAAAGCCAACCTTGATACTTATATATAACTCTCTATGCAAAAAGACATAAATGAAAGCTCCATTACGCCTACTGTGAATTTAATAGGCAAACAATGTTTTAGTGCCAAATTCAACAATCATATAAAAACAGCACAGGATAAGACATACTTCCTATAGTGTGGTAGAAAACTGCTACTGCTGGGCCATGTCTTTACACTTCCCAATTCTGAAATGTCTAATAAGACTTTACATTTTTCAGTAATGAGGTCTAATTGTGCAACTGATAGTCCTTCTTTCTAAGGGTCATTTCATCTACTTGCATTCTAAATGTTTCTTTATTCAGAACTCAGAATCCCAAGTGAGAACCTAACAGTGATGTAAAATAAATTCTGGTCCTTTTGAATACTTTACATGAAAGTGAAATGATTGAAGAATCTTTCTATAAAGTATTTTATATTGTAACCATGGAATGCTAAATATCTCACTGGAAAAGGAAGCCATTACTTTAGGTTTTCAGAATTGTTTCCGTGAAGCCTAAGAGATATTTATCCTTTGTTATGTGTGTACTTCGCTAGAGGCTCCGAATACTTGGTGAATACAAATAATGTTTAATATGAGATAATAATTTTATACATGCTTTTAGAGATAATTTAAACAATCTGCTGCAAATTGCTTCTACTTTCATGAAATTCACAGGACCTGGCAAATTCTATTCGCATGGATGGAAAAGAAAATATGGAAATATGGCACGATTTCACACTTTGGCAAAGAGAGCACATGAGCCAGAGAGCAGGCCCATATGATGCCAGGGCTTCCACTTAATGGATTATAGCCATTGAATCACATAGGCTAGGGTCACACTTTTAAAGCCAATTGCGTTCACCGCATCCAGATCCGGATGCGGTGAACGCAATTGGCCTCACACACATTTTTAATGAAAAATGTGTGGATGAAGCCACAATCCGGTAACCGGATAGCTCCGGATGTGTAATCCAGAGCAATGTGGTTACCGTACAGTTTGTTCATCCCTGCTGCCGCAGGGATGAACAAAGTGTTAACTGTATAATAAAAGATGAAATATTAATAATAGTTATGGGCAACATGTGTCTAGGGGGTGCCCACCCCCCTAGAGACATGCTGTCCACTCCAGTGGGCATGTATTGGGTTAATACATCATTTACAGTAAGCCAGCTATTGTCGGCTCTGTAGAAACTTATCAATGAAGCCGCGGCTCCCCTGTCAGCTGCGCACATACTATACGCCTTTTGAAAGCTAAAAACCGGATCAGGATTTAAAAATGAAAAAACGCAGGTGTGACCCTAGCCATAATTTAAGGCATTGAATCATGGGGAGACAAACGTACCCTCTATAGAAGGTGTGGTCAGAGAAACAAGTAACCATTTATAGTTTTGCCGCCTAGGGAAAGGTGGCCAGAGCACAAAGCTTTTCGGCACGGTGGGTCAAGTGGTTAGCACTGCAGCCTTGTAGCACTGAGGTCCTGAGGTCCTGGGTTCAATTCCCACCAAAGACAACATCTACAAGGAGTTTGTATGTTCTCCCTGTGTTTGCAGGGGT
>JARQOC010000001.1:168676775-168691586 GCA_033576535.1 Allobates femoralis | reverse complement strand
CTCCAATACTGAGTAACTGTCAGTCAGTGCGTGGAGCATGGTTACAGCCAAAGCTCTCCATACACAGAGCGGTGACTGAACACGACATTGTTACAGCCAAAGCTCTCCATACACAGAGCGGTGACTGAGCGGCTTTCCTCAGGTCTGGAAGTCCCTGACTGAAACCGCAACACTGTCTCCAGGTTTAAAGTGAATTTCCTTCCTGTACCAGTCTTTAATATTTAGGTGCCGGACAGGTTCAGGATATTGTTAACCTTCAGATTAACCCCATATCTGCAAGTTAGGACCAGTTTTCCATGTGACAGGTTCCCTTTAAATCCTCAACAGATTCCATGACATCTGAACATGGCCTATAGTAACTGGTGAAAATAAGCTTTGCAGATAGGTTTGTATGAAAAGCCCAGTGGGTTTGATTAGCTGTAAACCATGCAACAAAACTATTATATAGTAACAAAGGAGAAACCTTAAATGACTTTCAACAAATAATTCAGATCAATCTTTTGATAAGGTTTTTCTTGTATAGTTATACAACCCAGCACATGGTATTTTAAAGATTAGATAGTAGTAAGTCACAATGCCAACAACTACATTATAAGAGCTTAAAAAATTAAAGACTATCTAGAAGATTGACCTTACTGCAGATTATAGAAGATGTTTTAAGAAATGCATGAGCACCAAAAAGATGTTACAGTCTTATGTATAAAGGCTTTGGCGTAACTACAGCACACTGGGATACAGCTCTTTATGAAGTTTTAAACACCAGCTTCAAAGAAGACTCAGACAGTATGGCTTATTATAATCATCTTGTTAGAATAATCACCAGTGGTTCTCTTGTATACATACTGAATACTTAGTCTTGGTGGCCTGAAATTACAGAATTTCTATAGAATCGCACACAGCATGCACAATATGATTCCTTTTCAGGAAAGCTTGCATTTAAAATATTAATTTAGTTAATTCTACCTAGAGAATACAAAAACTAAACTTTGAGTATTTTAGACAGAAAGTTTTTAGAGTTTTAAGGAAAGACTCTAAAGATAAAAATAATCTTGTGTTGTTTACTTGGAAAATGTATTATGCTTGTTTATGGTAGAAAATAGCAAAAATTGAATTATTTTTAAATCCACTGTTGTCCAAGTCATAGTCAGTTTTTATCATTTTTAGCCATAAATCTTTCCCCCCCAAAAAAAAAACTTACAGCTGAAATGAAACCTTTACATTTTTTGATCAGGTATTAGGAAACACTTTGTAAATAATAAAATACAATGCAAATCATAAATTGGACAGACCAACTCATTGGGGTTTTCTTGACTTTTTCATTGTTGCTTGTTTAGAATAACATTAAAGTGATAAGAATTGAACTATGAAGAAACCAATAAAAGGTGAAAATATAAAACTATCTGATTTTTCATTCTAGTAGTCATCCTTTGACTGAGATGAGCTATATTTTGAAATCCCTACATGCTAGCTTTGCCTAATGATAAAAAAAAATCTAACTGACGCTAATTGAGATGTGCTTAAACTTTGAGATCTCTTAGGCTGTGTGCCTCCTATGAAATCCCATTCTCACTATGCTTCTCCCAACCACAGCGTTTTGACAGCTGCGGTGCGGGTATCTGCTCCTCTGCACTTCTGCAGCATGTTCATTCCATGATGCGGAGTCGGAAGCAGCCACTATCTGGTGCACGCAGGGAGAGGCCGCCTTGCACCTACCGCAGATGGTGAGTACACGGCGGCTGCAGTCTCCCTGCGACTACCCGCAGCTTCCCTCAGGTCTGAAAGTCCTAGACGCAGCTCCTCCAGATCGTGAGAACATACCCTTATGACTGTATTCAACTCCTTTATGCATCTTTACCTAAAACACAGCCATTGTAATATCAAACTGACCTTAACATATATAGTTATGAGTGAACGGATGGTAGCCAGAAGTTCCTTTCAAAAACCAAAACTTTTCTATTATTCTATTGATATAGAAGTTTGAAGACTTTATTTTTGTAGAACTAGTTGAGCAGTATTTGAGCAACAAAAATATCTACAGCCCCCCATTACATATAGTGTGCACAGGTGCTACGTCAGGTGCTACGAGACATAGCAACAACAAAACAGTGGCACTCTGCTAAGACGTATAATAGAAACTGGAACCATGTTCCAGCTAAGGAAAATGTTGGAAAATGAGACATTTAGCTTTACAAATATGACCATATCGATAAACTGCCCAGTAGAGCTACATCGAGGTGTGTCCCGTATACTTGATTTCTATGCTCAGTCCCAGCCTCTAATTGGGTTAAAAACCTTCTAAGTTATGGGCGTATAGGTACCTGCTAACAGAAAGCAATAGCATAGTAGGCCAATGGGGAAAGGGTTGTGGACCCATACTCTAAGAGAATAATCTGCGGCACTCCATTCCATATAGTGTACACTGGTGCTGCACCAAACATGATACATTATAACAACAAAACAGTGGCACTCTGCTAAGACATATGATAGAAACTGTAATCATGTTCCAGAAAAGGAAAAAAAGATGAAAAATGAGACACTTAGCTTTACAAATATGGCCACATCGATATTGGTATAGGTATTTTGATTGACAATATTAATTTTACCATGTACTGGAAAGGGTCAAAAAATGACAGTGAAATATCAAAACAATGTGCAACTGCAATATTTTTTATATGCAGTATTTATTATATGGTAAAAATGATCTTGCAATATTATTCTCCAAGTGAGTATGATCATGTGGCACCCCTGCAGGGATTGCCACAGGACCCACCGATGCGGGGAAAAATGTACACCTTAAGACAAACAACACACAACACCTTCCACCCCAGGCCTGAAGGGGGAGCTCTACTTGCTGCCTTAAGCAAGATCCCCTATAAAGATCCAGGTCTGAGGGAGGAGTCAGTTCAGTTCAATTAAGGTCAGTCAAGGCAGTCAGTCAAGTTAGGACAGAAGGAACTAGAAGTGCTGGTTGCTGGGACCAAGCCAGGGCCAGAACCAGGAAAGACTGATCCGAGCTGTGCAACGCCCTAGGGAGAGGGACGGAGGCCAGTGGGAGAGTTACGAAGAAGAAGAAGGGAACATAGTTAGTTACCCTTAAAGTCAACCCGGACACCGGAGTCCGTACCTGCTATTTCCACTTGTAGCAGAGAAATCCCGGACAAAATAGGAGGATTTAGTCCCCTTGCGCTCAGGAGAAAGTAAAGACTCGAGCTAGACCAAAAAGAAGGATCGAGGCCGTATAGAATACAGGGATCCCAAGAAAAGGTCCTTAATTGCAGCTTTTGTAGCAGACTCTTGAGGAGAAAGAGCGGCAAATCAAGCTTCAGGCAGATCTCACCCCGACAATCGCACACACTGGCAGAGGAGGCCTCAAAACTCTCTAAGGTGGACGTCTTAAACTGCACCGGCCACCTGGTTATCCTCCTGGACCATACCTGCTACCCGACATCAGTAAAAAGTTACTGAAACAGAGACTATTGTGTGTGTGTGTGCCTGATTCACCGCCGCCACCTGCAGTGCCTACTAGCTGAAAACTACTACTCCTTTCATCCACCCCGCTGCCCTGAGGTAAAGCTGTACTATCACTGCTGCATCACCATCAAACTGCATCACCATCACCTCAGCGGCCGGCTGCAGCGCTGGTAGCTAAATTACCAGGTACCACAGGTGGCGTTATGTATCATCCACCATCATCATCACCCCCATCAGCGATTGAGTGCCCAGGAACTTGCTGTAGCCCTGGTCCTGGTTCAGACCACTACCAGCTGGTTTTTTAATTGCAGTACACAGGCATATAAACCACTTCCTAGCAGTGTAGACCACACATAGTGTCAGAGTAGGACCCGGTAAGTTTGAGAGCACTTTGGCGCAGTTACCGGGCTCTTCGCAGTGACGTCAGTGATGAAGCTAAGTCTCTCAATTCATTTATTCTAGTACAGTATTTACTGTGTTCATTTTCATACATGCATTCATTAGCTGCACAGACAATCCTGCATTTTCATGTACCAGCCATTTAGCTGTTTCCCTAACATATTGTGTACAGTGTTGCGGCAGACTTACTCCCTTTATTGCATACACATTTTTTTGCCTGCACCTGCACATCAAAAGGTTGAAGCCAGTCCTTTAAATTATAATAGGAACTGGGAACTGACCAGCCGTGATTCCCTCCCCTGCTATCCCAGTTCTGAGTAACCCCTTCCCTGCCGGCCCAACTCAATCATAGCAATACCCAACATTCATAGTTTTTCTTTTTAAACAGGAAAAAATATTCAGAAACTAATAGAAAAAAATTACTATTGTCACCATTTTTTTGAGAAGTGTAACGCTGGTTTCACACTGCAGTTTTTTCCTGGATCAGGTTCGATCAGGTTTATGTGCCAAAGCCAGGAGAGGAACCAGAAGAGGAACTTGCAGAGAAAAACTATAATTGAAAAATTGACACCTGTCCTGAGTTTTGGAGATACTCCTGGTTTTGACACAGAAACCTGATCGAACCTGATCAGGGAAAAAACTGCAGTATGAAACCAGCCTTAGGCTGCCTTCACATCACGGCAGCATCAGGTCCGGGGCTGTCCGGGGCTGTCCGGGGTGAACACGACAGCCCCGGACCCGATTTGCAAACAGAACTGGAGGGCAAATATGCCCTCCGGTCCTGTTTGCAGCCGGATTCAGCTGAGCGCAGCTGTCCCCAGCGAAATGGTGCTGATCCACTTCACAGGGAACAGCTCCCTGATGCTGAAGTTCAGCGTAGCTCACGCTGAACTTCAGCAGCCGGCGTCCGGTTCCTGGAACCTCCCGGATCGTGGCAATCCGGCACCATAGACTCCCATATTAGGGAGCGCCGGATTGCCCCGGATCTGGGAGGATCCAATTTGGGCTGATTTTTCAAAAGGGACACAAAAATGCTGCAAGCAGAATTTTTGTGTCCGGGTGAAAAATCCAAATACACCCGGATCCTACTCAGACAGATGGCTATCTGCCATCTGGCTCCATCTGGCCCCATAGGGCTATATTATGGCAAAATCAGGTTCGGGGCTGTCATGTTCACCCCGGACAGCCCTGGACCTGATTGTGCCGTGGTGTGAAGCCAGCCTTACACTTTTAATTTTCGGTTGATGGAGCTACGTATGTGAGGGCTTATTTTATACATCTTGAACTGCTGTTTTTATTGATACCATATTGGGGTACAAATAATGTTGTACTTGCCTTTTAGTACATCTTTTGATACATTTTGGCAAGTGAAAAACTTTTTATCTTTTATTCTCGTTACTCCATTTATCAATTACGTTTCTATTTTTGTGGAGGTAAATAGACTTTTACGAATGTGGAGATACCTCATACGTGTATTTTTAATTTATTTTGTATAACTTAATTTTTACTGGAAGAAGGGTGATTCAACCTTTTAGATTTCTTTATTTCTTTTATATTTTTTAAAACATTTTTCAATTTTTATTGTATTTCTTAGTTCCTAAAGGGACTTGAACCTTTGAACATCTGATTGCTTATGTTATTTACAACAATACCTCAGTAGAGCTGTATGTAGCAAAAATTATGGTATCTTATGAGCGCCAGTCATAAGTACTATCATGGCAGCCCATCAGCACCATGATCATGTTGCACCTTCTCGAATTCATGCTGTAAATGCTACTGTCACAGCAGGGTAACAGCAGTGAGCAGAGCAGAGCTGCGCATGTTGATGTTAGAGGTAGTTGTTGGCTGAATTATACAGCCATTATCTGCTAGCATCAATGACAGGGACGCTGAATATGATGTAACTGTATATCATTTGTTAGTAAGGGGTTAATATGCAAAGTGACTTTTTAAGACTTCTTAAACAGCAAAAGGGGTGCAAAAACAAATTGTCAGCTCTGCGGGTATTTAAACACAAATGGTGACCACAGAAGAAGTCAGGCCTTTATTATGAGCAGTAGACCAAAAATGATCTCTTTTTAGTGGTAAATGACTGCTGTGCCAATATGTATACACATTTGTTATAAGCGAAGAAGCTGTGGCATTTAGACAAGTGGTGAGTCACAGAATTATCGCTGTTTGGGGATTAGCAGCAGGTTTGATTTTTCAAAAATGAAGAACCAATATGCTTTTAACAAGTCATTCAAAATATATCCCTTTATTGGAGTAGCAGAAAGCTTTCTAATTGGAAAGTATTATTTATATGGCATTACTCTTGTCACTAAACGGTCACCATCTGCATTATCGTACTCTAGCTTCCTTTAGCAGGAAAAAGTCAGTGTCACTCTATTTCTTACTTTTGTCTACTTATCTAAACAATACTACACAGAATAAAGGTCCTAGCGGGTCAGAAACACTACTCACTAAGTTGCAAGTTCAAGTTGGGGGTTTTCTCACACGCTATGCAGTCTGGCTGCCTCCATGCTCCAAAGCACAGCCTAAGTCCCCACTCAATGCTGTTTCTCTGTGTTGTTCTTGTACTAGTGTCGATTACAGTTGTTCTACTAGCATTGATCCACCTGGGCGTGGGTTTTAAGCTTCTACTGGGCAGATCTCAGGCTTCATCTGGCATGGGTCACTGATCTTCCTCTCATCTAGGGTCACTGATCTTCCTCTCAGCTAGGGTCACTGATCTTCCTCCAGCTAGGGTCACTAATCTTCTTCTCAGCTAGGGTCACCGATCTTCCTCTGTGCTCAGGCCTCCTAGTATTTCTGGCCATTCTCTGACCCTTCTATGCCAAGGAGGCTATAAGAGATTCAACGAACTAGGACATAAGTATCAGAGAAAAAAAGAGAGAAAAAAAAACTCACAAAAAAATTGACAGGTAAATACCCATTGCACCTAGCAGCAGGCTGCCAGCTCCTCTGAGAGGCAACACAAGAGTCCGTATACCAGTGCACAGTCACCTACAACCCACAGATGGGGGCGGTTGTAGCACCAGCATCCAGCCATGCTGTCAGGGAGGTGACCGGTGGCCTTTATAGACACAAGGTTACCATAAGGCTCTGCCTTCCAGGTACCTGTGAAGCATAGTGTCAGAGCAGCCTATTGGTCACGCCCTGCTATTAGATCAGGCGGACTGCTCCGCACTGATTACGTGCTTCACAAATGACAGACACCCCCCCAGAGAGCCCAGCCCCAAACTGTAGATAAATAAAGGTACAATAAAATACTAAGGATGAAATTGGGAGAAGGCCCAAAATACCCACAAACACCTCACAATTTCATCCTTAGTGTTTTATTGTGCCTTTTTTTATCTGCAGTTTGGGGCTGGGCCCTCTGGGGGTGTCTGTCATTTGTGAGGCATGTAATCAGTGCGGAGAAGCCCACCTAATCTAAAAGCAGGGCGTGACCAATAGGCTGTTCTGACACTATGCTTCACATGTACCTGGGTGGCAGAGCCTTATGGTAACCTTGTGTCTATAAATGCCACCGGTCACATCCCTGATAGCATGGCTGGACTCTGGTGCCACAACCGCCCCCACTGTGGGTTGAAGGTGACTGCGCACCGATATACGGACACCTGTGTTACCTCTCAGAGGGGATGGCAGCCTGCTCCTGAGGCTATAAGCCCACTTCATTGACACCTGTCTTTACTGATGGAGGTTCTGGCACCAACTCTTCCTCTTCTTGGTCTAGCCAGGCTTTTTAAATTTAGCAACTACATCACAAGTGTCACCTGACCCAGAATATTTTCTAAATTCTTCTATCCAGGAATCACACAGAGATTTTTATTTCCTATTTGCTCACATCCTGGCTATTGTCTATTGTAGCATTTTTTGGCCAGCAGGTGTCAATGTTGTAGATGTATGGTGTATGAGGCAAATTGTCAGTGCGGCAAGTGCAGCACTGACATAATCCATTACTATGCCCATGCATGTAATCTCCCATAAAGGCTAGGGTCAGACTTGCATCTGCCCCTAAGCCTGCAGGATCCGGCATAAACTTAGTTTCTGTCTGGAGTAGCGCATAGCGTTACCAGCGGACGCTTACCACAACCGCCGACTCCACAGAGATCTCCTGGATCTGCGCTATTGCAGAGCACACAGGAAAACGCTGCAAACAGCGTTTCCTGTGCGCCCTGCAAAAGTGCGTATCCTGTAGAGTCGGCGGCTGCGGTAAGCGTACGGTTACCTGCTGGTAACGCTATGCGCTGCTCCGTGCAGAAACCAAGTTTCTTACAGATTGCCCAGGCTCAGGGGCAGACATAAGCATATTTGGTAATGCCGCTTCCACAATGACCTTCCTTATATAGCTGATCTAGATTCCTTGAAGAATCTAGTTTCCAAAACCGGGTCATTTGTGGACTTTTCCACTGTTTAGACCCATCAGGGGTTCTCCACATACAACATGGTGTCAGCTAATGATTCCAGACACTTTTTCATATCAAAAGTCAAAGGCACTCCTTCTCTTCCAAGCCCTGCATTGCACCCAGACAATAGTTTTGCACCACATATGGGGTATTGGCAAACTCAGGAGAAGTTGCATAAAAAAATTATATGATGCAAATTTTTCTACTACCCTTGTGAAAACGTAAAATTTGAGCTCAAAGGACATTTTATGGAGAAAATGTAATTTTTTTATTTTCATGGCTCAAAATTCTGAAAATCTGTAAAGCACCTGGGGGTGTAAGGTGCTCACAACACATCTAGATAAGTTCATTGAAGGGTCTAGTTTTCAAAAAGGGGTTACATGGGGGGGGAGTTTCCAATGTTTAGGCACATAAGGGGCTCTCCAAACACAACATGGCATCTGCTAGCGATTTCAGCCAATTTTGTGTTTGAAAAGACAAATTGTGCTTCTTCCCCTCCATGCTGTGCTGTGCACCCAAACAGTAGTTTTCCACCACAAAAAGGGTATCAACACACTCAAAAATAATTGCACAACAAATTTTGGGGTCCATTTTCTCCTGTTACCCTTGTGAAAATGCTACATTTGAGGCTAAAGAAACGTCTTAGGGTACCGTTACACGTCGCCATATCGCAAATGCAACATCGACAAAAAGTCACAGTTGATATCGTTGGTGCGTTGTGTCGTATAACAGGGCAATGCGACTGCAATAAATTGCAGGGACGATATTGCAAGAAGATTGTGCAAGGCCTTCAACCGTACAATGTTGCATATGCTATCTGGCATGATCGTGCAGTGTGACGGCGCAACTGCGATGTAGAACGCAACCTCCCCTATTCACTACAATGTTAATGCTCGGACGCTTGGTTGCTCATACCCAGTGCACAAAAGTTGCGTACAACATCCTAGTTGCGTTGCCTGCCGATATCTCCATGTGTGACATCTCCAATTCGATCTTGGACAAGTGCCAAAAATGTGCGCGCTCATGTGAAATTGTATGCGATATCGGAACGATATTGCGACATGTAACGGTACCCTTAAAGAAAAAAGTTAAATTTACATTTTTATCTTCCACATTGGTTTAGGGTACCGTTACACGTCGCAACAATGCATGCAATTTCACTTGCAATTTGCTGGTTGCAGTGAAATCATGGACACATTGTTCTATTTTGCTGCTGTGTACAAATGTAACAATGTGTCCATGATTTCACTGCAACCAGTGAGTTGCATGCAATATATCTCTGTGTGTGACGGTAGCCTAAGGGTACCTTTACACGTCACAACATTGCATGCAATTTCACTTGCAACTTACTGGTTGCAGTGAAATCATGGACACATTGTTCTGTTTGTACACTGCAACAAAATAGAACAATGTGTCCATGATTTCACTGCAACCAGTGAGTTGCATGCAATATATCTCTGTGTGTGACGGTACCCTAAGGGTACCTTTACACGTCACAACATTGCATGCAATTTCACTTGCAACTTACTGGTTGCAGTGAAATCATGGACACATTGTTCTGTTTGTAAACTGCAACAAAATAGAACAATATGTCCATGATTTCACTGCAAGTTGCAAGTGAAATTGCATGCAATGTTGCGACGTGTAAAGGTACCCTAAGTTTACCAATAACATGAAGTCCAATATGTCACAAAAAAATTCTCATACTCGCTAGGATCAGTTGAAGTGTTCCAGAGTTTTTAACTCATAAAGTGACACTGGGCAGAATTAGAAAAAATATTCATGAAGGTAAGGGTACCGTTACATGACGCAATATTGCATGGAATTTCACTGGCAATTTGCTGGTTGCAGTGAAATCATGGACACATTGTTCTATTTTGTTGCTGTGTACAAATGGAACAATGTGTCCATGATTTCACTACAACCAGCAAATTGCCAGTGAAATTGCATGCAATATTGCGATGTGTAACGATACCCTGAAAACAGGCTCAGTAGGGGTGAAAAATATTTTAGCATCTGCCTGAAATTATATAGTAGATATGAATAGCTTCTTTTATGGCATGTAAAAGTTCACTGTGCTGCTCGTTTCTATATAGTCAGCTTCTGAAAAATACTGTATTATGAAGTATTAACCTCTCTATTTGAACACAAGGTTTCATACCTACATTGATTTACCATAACACTGTCACCACTGATAGTTGAAGTGAATTGATTATGTTATTGGCACTTATCAAGGGAATAGATATATTAAGCAGCAAAGGAACAGTCAGTTCTTGAAGTTAATGAGTTGAAAAGTTGAAAAGTTGACAGCAAGAAAAATGAAAAGTGTAGAATCTTAGCAATTTTGAAAACAGCCAAATTATGATGACTATATACCTTTGACTGGGATCACATGAGCGTATGTTCTCTCATGAAAGACAATTAGATGGGTTATGCTAATGACACTCAGCTCAAACTCTGATCAGGGTAAGGGTACCTTTACACGCCGCAACCGCGGTGAGGAATGTTGACAGCGATATGTCGCCCTGGAACAATCGGCGTCAAATTGCCTTCCAGTTGCGGCATGTAATTGGGGAACAGTGCTCTGAAATCAGGCAACAGGCACGAGGAGATTTATCGCCGCCAAATTCCCCAATTACATGCCGCAACAGGGAGGCAATTTGACGGCGATTGTTCCAGGGCGACATATCGCCGTCAACATTCCTCGCCGCGGTTGCGGCGTGTAAAGGTACCCTAAGGCTGGCTTCACACCATTGCAAGATCCAATCCGGGGCTGTCAGGGGTGAACCTGACAGCCCCGAATCGGATTTCGACCCCATAGTATGTTATGGGGCCGGATGGTTTCCATCTGAGCGGGAGCATCTGGAAGGATTCTGATTTTTCTCCCGGAGGCAAAAATGCTGCATGCAGCATTTTTGTGTCCGGGGGAAAAAAGCTGATCCTCCCGGATGCTCCTGGATGCTCCCGGTCGGGTGCGAACCGGCACCCCCTAACATGGGGGTCTATGGCGTTGGATCGCACCGGACCGGTGAACTTCAGCACCACCAGCTGTCCCATGCTGACAGTTCAGGACCACGGCTAGCTCCCCGCTAGCTGCGATCTTGAATTATCAGCAGCTGCAGCTACAATTGAGGCATAATTGGCCCTCCGCTTCTGTGTCCAGATCCGGTCCGGGGCTGTCAGGTTCACCCCTGACAGACCTGGATTGGATCTTGCCGTGGTTTGAAGCCGGCCTGAGCCGAGTGTTGTTTACTGTGATTGGATTCTCTTGCAAGCAAGAACGGAGCACAGGTGAAGAGAAGATGAGGAACATATTTTCTCCATCTTTTCCATTGTCTGTGTTGGTGTAAATTGGACTGCATTAGAATGGCATCGGAGAGCAATTTCTTGTTTTACATGCACTCATAGACTTGAATGGGTGCAGAATATCTGAAATTAGCTGTCAATCGCAGCATGCTGTGATTTTTTTCTCATGCCAAATTGCATGAGAAAAAAGCGCTCATCGGCACCACCCTTTAGCATAACATCAGATAGGGTTCATCCATGGTATACATTTGTGAGAATAAGGCCTCTGTAAGAGTGTCTCTAAGGGTACCGTCACACCTGGCGACGGCCCCGGAGATGTCAGCGGCGACGGGCGGGAGCACACACGTTTTTGGCGCCCCGCCAGCATCGCCGCCCTCCGTTTACACGGGGAAACATCTCCAGCGATGGGCCGGTGAGCTGAGAGGCGGCATCACCGCCGGGGTGTCTCAAAACCCCAGCAGTGATGCAGTACAATGGGGCCTATGACTCCCATCGCCTGTCAGCTTGCCGGCTGCCGTTTACATGGGGCAATGTGGACACATCGCCCCCGATCAGTCGCCTGGTTTCAGAACACTGCTCTGAAACCAGGCGACCAGTAAAAGGCATCATCAAAAATATGCCTGTGCCAACGGTGTTTTTTTGGTGCAAAAAATGTTTTTTTATGATAACTTCGTTGCCAGGTTGTTCAAAATTTATGTATCTTAATGAGAAAGAGTGAGAGAGAGAGAGAAGGAGAAAATCAGAGACCGACCAGAAATCAAATGCTCTTTTGGCATTGGTAAGTGCTGCGTTTTAGTGGAAAAATCCGCAGCAATACTTGACATGCTGTAGATTTTCCCATACTGAAAAACATAGCGTTTCTGCCGCAGAAATAAATGCAGCATCAGCACAAGGTTCCCAATTTCACTTACATTTAAGGTACCGTTACACGGGGAAACATCTCCGGCAACTCACGGGAGCGCGCACGTTTTTGGCCGCCAGCCAAGATCGCTGTGCTACTGTTACACTGGAAGACATCGCTGGCAACTCAGCAGCAATGTTGAAAGCATCTATCGCTGCCAGGGTTAAATTTAACCATGGCAGCGATCATTAACATCGGACTCAATGGGGAAGTTGCTCTCAACATCGCAGTTGCGGTGTCACACTGGGTGAGTCTGCCAGATCACCAGAGCAATATCGCCTGGTTTCAGGACATTGTCCTGGAACCAGGCGATGTTGCTCAAGCAACTATTGCCGTTCATATCACCCTGTTACACGGGGCAACGCACTGGCGATGTTGCTGCAACTTCGCCACGCCCCTGAGTTGCTGGCGAAGTTGCCGGAGACGTTTCCCCGTGTCACGGTACCTTTAGCTTACTTTATATAGTGCTGCAGATTTTATGCAGATCTGCAACAGATATGCACCAAAAATGCAGAAAAACCTGTCATAAATCTGCATAGTCAGTACATAACCTAAATCGGTTGGTGTGAAATGGCATTTTAGGAATTAAGTGGTTACTAGCTATCTAAAACTGGAACAGAAAAATGGAACTAATGAATTGGTGGCAGAGTAATTTGTGCCCAAGGTTCATTGATGTGCATTATAACTAAAGTCTAGCCAATTCCAGAAAAGAACTACTGTAACAGAAAATGCTGAATTAGATAAATGTATTTGTCAGTTTAATTCTTGTTTTAATATATTGACTTAAAAAAAGAAAAAAATAGGTCTGTTCCACATCTATGATATCCCTGCACTAGGCTGCTCTGCCTGCTTGCTGCCAGGGCATTTAGGGGCATGTGCCTCGTCAAACTCTCCCGGAAATGCCCAATTCGGTGTTTCCGGGTGCTAAGTGACAGGCGCATGCGCCGTGCGCTCTGCCACTTTCACTTGCGATTCTCATTATACAGAGCGCATGCTCAGCTGGGGGGCTCGGCCATAGGATATAATGGGGGCAACGAGCGCAGCTGAGTGCAAATGCAGGACATTTATGCGTCCCTGCACTAGGCTGCCCAAGCTCCTAAATGCCCCTGCGCTTGCATTTGCGACTGTCACAGCAGCGGTACAAGATGTTTAGCTAAGACAATGATGATTGTAGTTAAATAATGTATTCTGGAGTTATTTTACTGATTAACCCCATCAGCATCCTCTGCACCGCATGTGTGCGCAGAGGAGGCTGAGGCTCTAAACCCAGTGCTGAAGGGGTTAATATGCAGCTGGTGTAGTGACACCATGTATGTGGAGAGTGTCCTCACTCTGTGCAAACATGGTGTCATTACACCATTTGTGTGAAGGGGTTAATTTTTATGTATAATGGGTTAATAGAACTGTCGGGTTTATAACTTCACAGAAAAAGCCGGCTTATGTTACTGTCTATGGGGACCAAAGGCAGCAGTGGACACCTGGGTCTGCAGAGGCAGTGGATACCGTATATACTCGTGTATAAGCCGACCCGTGTATAAGCTGACCCCCCTACTTTTGCCCCCAAAAACTGGGAAAAACTATTGACTCGCATATAAGCCTAGGGTGGACAATGCAGCAGCTACCGGTACTGAAAAATTTAAAAAATGAAAATAGATACAAATAAAATGCTGAACTTTTATTTTAAATAGAAACAGTAAACTACCAATGCAGCAGACCACCGTCCTGTTATAAAGCCCCCTATCACTGGTATATAGCCCACCATCCCTGTATATAGCAGCCATCACTGGTATATAGTGGCAATAACTAGTATACAGTTGCCGCCATCACTGATATACAGTCCCCAGCAGTGGTATAAAGGCCCAGCAGTGGTATACAGGCCCCTCAGCAGTGGTATACAGCCCCAGCAGTGGTATACAGGCCCCTCAGCAGTGGTATACAGGCCCAGCAGTGGTATACAGGCCCAGCAGTGGTATACAGGCCCAGCAGTGGTATACAGGCCCAGCAGCAGTGCTATACAGCTCCCCTGCTGTCTCACCGCCCCCCATGTATACAGAAGCCCCCCCAGCAGTGATCCATCTCACCCCCTCGGTTTCCAGGCACCCAGGTCCTCCAGCTGCTGCGTCTGCGTGTCCCGCGGCTTCTAATACCGGCGTCCGTCCTCCCCGCACTTCCTGTTTGATTGCGATCATGTGACCACGGGTCACATGATACATTAAAACAGGAAGAAAGGGGAGGACGAACGCCAGTATTAGAAGCCGCGGGGCACGCAGACGCAGCAGCTGGAGGACCCGGGTGCCTGGAGACCGAGGGGGTTAGATGGAT
>JARQOC010000001.1:165770082-165861493 GCA_033576535.1 Allobates femoralis | reverse complement strand
CCTGGAAATGAGCCATAGACTATTTCAAATGAACAGCTGATACATCAGCTGTTTGTTTGAAATTGCTGGCGGGAAAGCCGGTGGTGAAGTCTTGTCACTGCCGGCTTTCCTGTCGGCTATTTCAAATGGTCAACTGATGCTGATCAGCTGTTCATTTGAAATAGCCGGCAGGAAAGCCGGCGGTGAAGTTCTGTCACCATCGACTTTGCCGACGACCATTTCAAACGATCAGCTGATCAGCATTAGCTGATCATTTGAAAAAGATGGCAGTGACAAGAGTCTTGTCACCGCCGGCTTTCCTGAAGGCTATGTCAAATGATCAGCTGATAAACTTCAGCTGATTGTTGAAATAGCCTTCTTCAGCTGATTCAGGTTCTTGAGCCTTATATTGATCAGATGATATTGGATCTGGATTGGACGTCGTGGGACCCTTTAACCTGAACTACGCTGGAGGGGGATTTCTTTTCTTTAATAAAGATGGAGTCACTAACTGTGTTGCGTTTTATTTCTAATAAAAAAAATTCTCTGTGTTGTTTATTATTTATCTGATTACAAGAAATTTATGGTGGTCATGTCTAATATTGGTGTGAACCCATGAATTTCGGGCTTAAGGCCAACTGATAATACAAAGCTGGCCCTAACCCCATTATTACCCAGCGAGCCACCTGGCACCAGGGCCGCTGGATGAGTTGGACACAGCTCCAGAATATGCCGCCACATGAATGTTTGATTTTCTGGGGTTGTTGTAGACTGCAATTTGCAGCGGGGGCCCAGAAAGCTTGGGCCACCCTGTGCTATGGACTCCAGCTCCCAGCTGCCTAGTTGTACCTGGCTGGACACCAAACTAGGGCAAAGCCCATGTCTTTTTTTAATTATTTCATGAAATTCATGAAATAATTAAATAAAAGGGCTTCCCTATATTTCTGGTTCCCAGTCGGGTACAAATAGGCAGCTGGGGGTTGGGGGCAGCCAGTACCTGTCTGCTGTACCTGGCTGGCATACAAAAAATATGGCAAAGCCCACATCCAATTTTTGTTAAATATTTCATTAAAAAAATTAAAAAATATATATAAATAAAAACAAAAACACATTTAGGGACAGCATCTTTGTTATCCACTCGACCCTCAGCTCTGTGCTGAACACTCTGGGCTCTGCTTTATCAGAGATTAAGGGGACAAACAAAGCTTCTATCCCTGAGGTTGCTAAAGGAGAGCCCGGTGCACTACGGAATCGTAAGGGGGGGTAACTCAGGTCACCCGAGGACAGCTCAGGTGGCATTACCTGAGCGGTCCTCAGGTGACCTGAGTTACCCTCCTTATGATGCCGCAGCACTCCAGGCTCTTCTTCAGGGACCAAGGGGATAGAAGCTTTGTTCGTCCCCTTGGTGTCTGATGAAGCAGAGCCGAGACTGTTCAGCACAGAGATGAGGTTCAAGATGTTAATAAAGATGCAGTCCCTAAATATATATATATATTTTTTTTCAATTATTTAAAAAAAATTGACGTGGGCTTCGCAGATACGGGCTGCACCCAATCCCCAGCTGCCTAGTTGTACCCGGCTTGGAAGCAAAAATATAACTATGTAGGGTTTTGCTCTATTTTTGTGTCCAGCCAGGCACAACTAGGCAGCTGGGGGCTGGAATCCACCCATGCTTTCTGGGCCCCCCACTGTGAATTGCAATCCGCAGCCGCCCCAGAATATGGCACGTTCATAGAAATGCCATCTTCTGGCACTGTATTTAGCTTTTTAATGGCCCTGGTGCCAGGTGGCTCACTGGACAATAATGGGGTTAGGGCAAGCTTTGTATTATCAGCTTGCCCCAAGCCCAAAATTGATAAATAAAAAACACAACACAGAGAAATATTTTTTATTAGAAATAAAACGCAACACAATTAGCGACTCTATCTTTATTAAAGAAAAGAACCCCCCCTCTGGTGTAGTCCAGGTTCAAGGGTCCCACGATGTCCAATCCAGATCCAATATTGTCTGGCAAACTGATCAGATGATCAATGTCAGGTTCAAGGACGTGAATAAGCTGAAGCCGGCTATTTCAGCCGATCAGCTGATGCTGATCAGCTGATCGTTTGAAATAGCTGGCAGATAAGCCGGCGGTGACAAGACTTCACCACCATCTTTCCTGCCGCTGTGACGACATGGACTCTTTCAATGCATAGCATGGGTTAAGCTTCTTAACATTTAACATTTATCCATACATGAGGTTATTTTGTTTAGTTACTTGTGATAAGCTACTCATTGTTTCTACAAGACTTGGAGGGGCTTGCTAGTGTTTAAAGTTTGTAATGTAATTATCTAACCCCTTTGTCAGAGAAGGTCAGAGGCTCAGGGAACTTAATTATGCTAAGCTTATATTGTATTACTATGTGTACTGCTAGATTTTATGTAAATTATCTGTATTTGAGTCTCCCCTGCCAGCAATGCAATACTACTAGAGATATTATGTGTGCAGCTTGAAATCTAGCCAATGAGAGCACAGTCTTAGTAAACCAATCGTGAAGTTCCCAATGTTTGAATTGCGTGATCAGGGGGGATATAAGCAGACCTGTTCATTAACCAAAGTAATTTGTTTTGTGGCCTCAGTCTAGGGATTTTGGTCCTGACTAGAGGTGCACGAGACTTTATACATGTTGCTAATCTAGGATCTATGGATCCAATTGGCAGGCCATAATCCCAGGCCTAGGCACTCCGGTGTCGACCAAGGGGATCAGAACCTGGATTATATTACCACACTTTAGCATCGAATGTTAGGATTCGGCTGAGATATCAATGACCACATACGGAAGCAACACAGGTTTGGACAATCCAGTCACCTGGCTGTAGACTTTGCTGCACTAGCTCAACTTCCTAAATATGGCATTATTCCTCTCTCGGTGAGTGCCCGCCAAAAGTGGGGTGCTGTTGGTTTGGAGTAAGTAGCTCTGGAACTCTGAGGCACAAATATTCTAATCACTGGTGAGACAGGGGAAGGGTGATAAACTGTTGCCTGTTACATTTTATGTTTTGCTGGTTATATATTATATGCTGTTAACTGTTTGGGGATCCAATAAATCCTTAATATTGTGGCTCCCTCACCCTGTGTTGTCTGAGTAATGTTCCACCCACGGGTAAGGAGCTCAGGTGCTCAAATGGGATGAGCCCTAGTCCATGTTGTCTTTCTAAAGGCGGCTGGGCCAGCAGACGAGAGCACCCACTGACCCCTGTTTCTCCACAGCCGCTATTTCAAATGAACAGCTGATTCTGATCAGCTGATCATTTGAAATAGCCGACAGGAAAGCCGGCGGTGACAAGACTTCACCACCGACTTTAACACCAGCTATTTCAAACCCACAGCTGATGTGTTCATTTGAAATAGCCGTCGGCTCACTTCCAGGAATGAGAGTGGGCAGGAGTTGGAGGAAGAGGAGCTGGTGTGGAGGTGGCGGGGGAGCATGCATCAGCTGAGTGATTGTTTAAAAGCCGTCAGCTTTAAACCGCCAGCTTTTAATCAATCATGCACTAGTTTCAGCCTTTGCCTCAGCCCCCAGACTGCTTTTTTGGGTCCAGCAGACAATTACTCGCATTTCCCCATTGACTTGCATTGGACTCACTACTCGTAACGAGTATCCGAGTATTATGACCTGCTCGTTACGAGTATAGTAAGTCCGAATATTTCACTACTCGCTTATCCCTAGTAGCTCCCTTTGCAATTGCGGACCAATGACATCCCAGATAAGTGTAAGACACCTCAAGCCAAAGCATTATGGTGAAACTAAGAAGCCTGCTACATGCATGAAGCAACATGCATCCTGGATCTTCAGTCTTGTATCAGACTAAAGATCGATGGGACATTCATAAAATCTACGAGTTGGCAAGGTCTCAACCCCCTTTTTACAAGATGTCTGCAGAGGCACAATAATTGGTGAGCATAAAAGTAAGGTTCAAAGGCTTGAAAGGAATAGATTTGTGTCAAACCTTGGCTAGGTAGTTGATTCACACTGAAGCACCAGACTGTTAGACAAGTTAATTACCAGAGCGTGTTAATGCAACTAAGGCTTACCCAGAAGAATGGATTTAACAGTTTTTGGTAGGACGTAGAAAAAACTGTAATTAGAATGTAAGCCTCTATTCAGCAACATGACTGCTTGCATGACATATCGGATGGGATCTGCCAGGTGCAGCTAGTCAATGGAGCCAATAGCCAGAGATTGATCCAACTGTTGTTTAGTGAGCTGAAGTCGAAGAACAAGGTCCTCGTGGATAAAGTTGGCAGCAAATCAAGAGTTTCAATGAGGTGTTGTAGAGAAACACCTTTCACCCCAGGACAGGGTGACATTTGTCAATAGTTTTGGAGGGCAATCTTTCTCTCCTAGGGTCATTT
Source organism: Allobates femoralis (assembly GCA_033576535.1). Taxonomy (NCBI): domain Eukaryota; kingdom Metazoa; phylum Chordata; class Amphibia; order Anura; family Aromobatidae; genus Allobates; species Allobates femoralis. The sequence continues at coordinate 165,857,118 of JARQOC010000001.1, read as the reverse complement.
CACCAATCAACTCAAGGTGCTGGAGTTTTCCCGTCCTCACAGGGCACTGACAAACATAATGTCCATTGCTTCTACAGTACATGCAATCGTTCTCTCTATACAAGAGCAAAACTGAAGGTATAGAGAGTTTTGCCAACTCGACTTACATCAGTTCTATTGGAAGAGGTTTGGTCTGAAGCAACAAGGGGTAAGTTTAGGCCAACTTGGGTGAGTCTTGAACATGGGAATATACTGGAATTTGTTCCAGAGCCTGTTCATGGAAATAGAGGTCAATCCATGAAAGTAGGTGTATTAGTATATCCTGAGAGGATGGTAGACCTCTGCCCAACAATTCATATTTAATATGACTGGACAGGTCCTGGCAGAAGGTCACCACCTCATTCTAAGTGAGCTCTGCAACTAGAGTACAAAAACATAAAGCATACTGTTAGTCAGAAGAGACAAGTTGGCTGAGGAGGTGAAGCCTGGAAACGTGAACATCGCTTGGAGCATTTCCAAAAAGTACTAATATGGTGATTTTCTGGACCCCAACCCTCCCAAATAAATTTTGCCCAGGAGCTTACCCAGACAGAAAAGAGTCCACAAATTCTATTTTAGTTAAGGCCAATGGAAAGAGATGAGCATAGTGAGTGAAACTGATTTGACACTGGTTAATAAAGCCGCTATTGTCCTTGGGATCTCCATCATAGTGGATAAGGAGTGAAAGTAGGAGCTTAGCTGCACCACCAGAAACTAAAGCTTTGGTAAGTTCCCCAGGAAAGGAAGCCAGTCCTAAGGGAAGATGACCAGGCATGGTGACGGTATGGGACAGTGTGTAAACTGAGGTGGACAAATCCTGCAACTACATCACCACCACATTATTTGTCTAAATCAGCTGGTTCTGATGCTCCCATTGTGAATGGATTTCTTCATACAAGGCTTGCACATTTTATTTGGCATCACATGGACAGCATGGACCATGGTCTAAGCTTACTGTGATGGTGATATGTGTGGATCCACTATGCGACTTGCTGGGCTTATCTTGGAGGAGCATAACTAAGTTACTACCTGGTCTTCACTAGAGCCTCTGATAGTGAGCTTAGGCATTGGCCATTAGGCTAATCTCCAGGTGTCATTTAAAGGTAGTCCCAGGACATGTAGCAGTTGACCTGCTTATCAGAAATGCAAATATGAAGTTCCAAGTACAAAATCAGAGAGCTGGTAAGGCAGTTTTATGTCATATAACCTACAGAAGGAGCCTCTTAGGGTGCTTTCACATCAGCGTTTTTCGTAATTCGCGGCAGATGCGGTGAAAAAACCGCATCTGCCGCGTTTGCCGCATAACCGTTCCACTTGCGGCACGGTTGCGGTTTTTCCCATAGGAAGTATAGGGGGACTTGCGGCAGATGCGGCAAGTGCGGTTTTGCACTTGCGGCAGGTGCGGCAGCGAAAAAAAACCGCGGCTGACCGCGGTTTTTTTCGCTGCCGCACCTGCCGCAAGTGCAAAACCGCACTTGCCGCATCTGCCGCAAGTCCCCCTATACTTCCTATGGGAAAAACCGCAACCGTGCCGCAAGTGGAACGGTTATGCGGCAAACGCGGCAGATGCGGTTTTTTCACCGCATCTGCCGCGAATTACGAAAAACGCTGATGTGAAAGGGCCCTTAGATACAGCAGGTGGCTGGGAACACCAAACTATTTACCAAAAAACTAGTGATGGTCAATTATATGAGCACCACAAAGAAAAAACTACCAACCACGTAATAATGTGCAAAGATATAAACTTTATTTGGAAAATTTCATTTAAGAAAGCAGTAGGTATAAAATGTACAGATTGTATTTGGAGAAGTTATGCAAAAAACAAGTTTTGGGTACGGATCGTACAACTTTATTAGGAAAGGAGACATAACATGTGGTAATCCACAACAGAAACCTTAGTCACTCCCATTTGTTATACAGACCAAAAAATAATGGACTAGATATCTGATGTAAAATACATCAAAACTATATAAACCCTGCCAATGCTAGTGCTTCAGAGCAGGACACCATGTAAAATATAGGAAAATCTGGCAGCAGCCACTACAGGTGACGAAGAGAATTTCTTTTAAGTCTATCCTGTTGGTGGATAAATATCTGCATCTAGATAAAAGCACATGATTTACCTTGTGCCATGGTGAATAGCTCTTGCAAAGGTGACTGGTATGGAGCCGCACGTATAGCCCCCTCGACTTACGTTTCGTCGCCAAAGGACTTTATCAATAGGTGTGGCAATGCCCAAACTAAATACCTTATATACCCTACCCTTGTACTCCATAGGTCTGTGTCTAAATTAAAAACATCTGGCTAGCAACAAATCCAGCAAGACTACCTCCCATTTGTGTCATGTGATCACTCCAACCGCTGCCCATAGGTAGATACACAAAGTGTTACCATGGTGATGTTGATGTTGTGTATATCATCTATTCTCCCCCTTAAGACTCATTCATGGCTATCACTGCACTGATATGTATAAATATAATGCTTTCAAATAATGGGAGTATTGTGAGCGCCAAATCAGCAAGCACAACTCACTGGCAGTAATGGTGGAGCTGGCAACATGTGGATACGCTGCCATGGCGTCGGCTCTGCCTTACGCGCGCCGCCCAGCATGATCCGCCGCTTCACATCACCTGGGGGCCGGGCCTCTCAGACTCAAGAGATGCGCAGGAAGAGGCATGGCCTTGTCCCAAGCGTCCCGGCATCCAAGCAATCAGGCCACCAGCACGAAGCGGGGCGGCACGACTCAGAGTGCTGTACAATAAATGTCAATGCTAGAGATGGTACTTGTAAATGAGTAACAAACCACTTCTAAAGAGACATCCTTAGGTACCCAAGCTAAATATTAAATATGGAAATAAATATTAGATAATTAGGTCACAGGGATACAATATACCTATATGGTGGAAGGCAGTTATGCAATTACACAGAAAATAGGTGCTCGCAGGCAACCCATGATCAAAACAGTTAATAGATATTATACATATTCAAAACTGCCACCACCACGATCATATGATATACAATAAAAAGTATTACATGGACATGGTTCAACCCCCATGTACTAGTATATACCCGGTTAATTCCACAAAATTTCAACCTCTTTGGGTTACAATTATGTTTATCATAAAAATGTCGAGGAATGGTTTTCAAAGTTTCCACATCATCACATTCTGCCGCATTGTGGAAGTCCCTTACATACTCTTGTAATCTCATCTTCAAGGGTAGGGTCTTGTAGTCATTCCTATATTGATGAGGCCACAGGGGCATGTAGCATGATAGACTACTGACTCTGTATTGCAGGTGATGTGATGCACAATTTTATACTCACGATCACCTACAGAATCAGTGAATGATCTAGTTCTAGGAGTAAATTTACATGTGCAACAGCGACCACATCGATATGAACCCCAAGGGGGGCCCTTTGGGCTCAGGAACGTTTGTCTAGTTGGAGCTGCGTTGTGACTATGCATCAGCATATCTCCTACATTTTGTGAATGGTGCAATGCGAATTGTGGCTGAGAGTTCAAGTTGCGCTTCAGATCATTGTCTGTTATGAACCGATGACTCAGAAGTAACATTCAGATTCCATAGAAGTCGTTGGTAGCTGTACTGAGCACAATCCCTGACTACACACTGCAACTAGAAGTAGCCGTGGGATGTAACTAACCAGACCTAGACACCTCTGCACAGCCGGAGAACTAACTGCTCCTAAAGATGGATGTAGGAAAAGCTATCTTGCCTCAAAACAGAACCCCAAAAGAATAGCAAACCCCCAGAGATATTAACTGGGTATCCACGCACTACCAGCCCCACCATTACTTCCGGGCATCAGATTGAGTGAGTCTGTCACGACAGCACGTTATGCTTGCCGATTTGGCGTTCACAATGCTCCCATTATTTGGAAGCATTATATTACCCATGAATGAGTCTTAAGGGGTAGAATAGATGATATACACAACATCAACATCATTATGGTAACACTTTGTGTATCTACCTATGGGCAGCGATTGAGGTGATCACATGACACAAATGGTCTCGCTTGATTTGCTGCTAGCCAGGTGTTTTTAATTTAGATACAGACCTATGGAGTACAAAGGTAGGGTATATAAGGTATTTAGTTTGGGCATTGCCACATCTTCTGACGAGGTCCTTTGGCGACGAAACGTACGTTGAGGTGGGCTAGACGTGTGACTCTGTATCAGTCACCTTCACAAGAGCTATTCACCAAGGCACAAGGTAAATCATGTGCTTTTATTATCTAGATGCAGACATTTATCCACCAACAGGATAGACTTAAAAGAATTCTCTTGGTCACCTGTAGTGGCTGCTGCCAGATTTTCCTATATTTTACATGGTGTCCTAATCTGAAGCACTAGTATTGGCGGGATTTATACAGTGTCGATGTATTCTACATCAGGTTTCTAGTCCATTATTTTTTGGTCTTTTGCTCTGTATAACAAATGGGAATGACTAAGGTTTCTGTTGTGGATTACCACATGTTATGTCTCCTTTCCTAATAGGGTTGTAAGATCTGTACCCAAAACTTGTTTTTTTGTATAACTTCTCCAAATACGATCTGTAAATTTTATACCCACCGCTTTCTTAAATGAAAATTTCCAAATAAAGTTTATAATATTTTTGCATATTATTACGTGGTTGGTGGTTCTTCTCTATGATGCTCATATAATAGACCATCACTAGTTTTCCGGTAAATAGCTTTATGTCATAGCAGGCATCCCAGGTTCATAATATGAAGCCAAGGTCAGGAGAGAAACGGAAAATTTCTTTTAAGACTGATCGGCTAATCTATAATTAAAAGCTATGTTTTAATATACAGAATTGGATAGAGTGGAACAAAAGCAGCTTTTCTTAGTTTTTGTGGGGGCATTGGTGGCCGCAAACTATTTATATATAAATTGAAAAAGTGACACAGCCTCAATCCTTTGTTTTTAACAAGACAAAAGCAGGATTCATCATTAAGGAAGATAGATCTCCATTCCAACCTTCATCGCCAGTTTGCTCTGTAGCATAAAGAGTTTTGGTTTGAGGTCAACAATATGCCTTCAAGAGGAATTTTAACACCAATATTTTAACTCATAGGAATATGGTTTTAGTGGCCATTCCAGATACCCTATTAACAACTCAGCTTTATGTTGATTTGGCTATTCCAGGAGTCATTTTTTCAACATCACCACTCAAGGTCACATGTTGATTTTGCCACTGTGAGCAACTTGCATGGCCTAAACATGCTACCATAGCTTGCAGGATCTCCAAATTTGTCTCTCATTGAGGATATCTGGATGGCATTGGTCAGCAATTGCAATGGGAAAATCCAGCTGCAGATTTTGATGATTCGTGTATCCAACTCAATTGCACTTAGAATAGTACAATATTCCTCATACAACTATTAACCTCATTAATAGCCTGGAAAAACGTGCAAGTGCGACTGTTTCTGCGCAGATTTCTAATGCATGGTACTAAATAAATCAAGATGTTTTGAAAGTTATGTCTCCATTTATTTTTAGCATTAACATATCAATAACATATATGTCAAGCCTACAATTTCCATACATTTTCCTTCTTGGGTTTCAAATTTCAATGTTGAGGAATGTCTACACACTTGCTACGAGTTAGCAGCTTCGAAATAAAAAACTTGTATTCTAATATTGGTTGCAATGGCAATGAGCACTAACTATATTTTGCTCGTGCTTAAGAATAAAATACTATATAAACTGTGGGATCACAGCATGCACAAGCACCTTCAGGCTACATATGCTGAACAACAACAGCTAATTAGAGATGATGCGAATAATTAGAGCAGTGTACAAACTGAAACAATATGCAATGCTGGATATAATTTCAAATACTTACTTAACATGCCATATTCAGTAAATTCCTTTGAGATGATCAGGCAAACTAATGTCAAAATAGAAATGAAAAAACCTAACTGGCATTAGTTTTCTCACAGAAGAAAGTATACAGAATTCTGGATGAAAGTACAGTATATACTTTTGCCCATTATACTTGTGTACTGACTGCACGTAACACAAAAAGATGCAGTTAATTTGTGTTATATTTCCAATTTAAGAATATTCTTATGAATCTATTGGGTTTATTAGCTGAGTCGAATTTGTGGACTGTTGATTTTTAAGCAGTAGGGATCCTATAAGTACTCAAGGTGCGTTGTGTGTGCAACATAGAGGTAAGTGAAAGACAATTGTAAACCATAATAAAAAGGATAATGTCTTCCCTCCACAAGATAGATGGGCATATGCCTGTGGTACAGTTACTGTTTTATACACAAGTAAGATGCAGTCTTGTGGTTAAGCTGTGTCTTAAACATCAGTAAGGCTGTTTTCACATTACGGTTTGTGAGGATCCGTGGCTGTCCATTGTAAAATGGAGAGCCACGGATCCGATTTGGCCCCATGTTATCCTATGGGCACGGATCGGATCGGATTTGGCCTAATTGCCATCCGATTTTGTTGGATCCGATTTGTGTCCGATTTTTTGCTGTACCAAAAATTGGAGACTACTCCGATTTTGGGCACAGCAAAAAATCGGACAAATCGGATCTTACAAAATCGGTTGGCAATTAGGCAAAATCCAATTCGATCCGAGGCCTTTAACATGGAGGCCAATGGAGCACTGGTCCGAGAAAAGACAGGATCGTTTTTCTGACCCGATTTTAGTGTACTGCACATGCGAAATTAAGTAAAAGAAAGGGTTAAAAATAAAAAATCTGTATTCTTACCTTTCCAGTGATCCCCCAATGGCTCCAGCAAGCTCTGGTGTGACTACAGGACCTGCCGTTACATCACAACCCGATCAGTTGATCGGGTCACATGACCGGTTACCGCGATAACTGTGGTGTTGTGACCCGATGACGCTGCGGTGTTGTGACATCACGGCAGATCCTACAGGCATCAGGAGGTGCTGGAGGCGTTGGTGAATTGCCGGACAGGTGAGCATAGAGATTTTCTTTATTTTTAACCATTTCTTTTTCTACATTTCACTAAATACATACATTGCGGAAGTGAAAGGGCCCAGTACAGCTCTTTCTGTGTCCGCACCCATGATAATCACGGACCCGGACACAGAAAATGTCACCTCCTGTGGTGTCCGTTCCTGTCTGTGGGGTCCTGCAAAAGGTAGGATCCAATGGACAGGAAGAAATACTTGTTGTGAAACCAGCCTTAGAGAAATTTTCAGGGTTCTAGCCTGTTGCTCTTGTTATAAGTTTGTTATGTTTAGATAGTGAGATCGATTATGATCTTGATTAGAGATGAGTGAACTTTTTGGAGTTCATGTTCAGTTCAGTTCGGTTCACCGAATGGGCATATGGTTTCTCAACTGTTTGATGAACAGTTGGTTGAACTCCTGAACCCTAGTCAAATCAATGGGAGGAAAAAACAAAGGCATAGAAAATGCATTAAAAGGGGCACAAAAGCTGCCAAAACAGCTCTAACTAGGGAAAAACACCAGAAAAAGTTCCATCTATTCATAGAGTTATCATTTTCATCATTAACTTCTTCACCCCCCCGCCCAATTTTATATTTACCTATTCTACCGTATATACTCGCGTATAAGCCGAGTTTTTCAGCCCAAAAATTGGGCTGAAAAGTACCCCCCTCGGCTTATACGCGAGTCATACGGCAGGACCGGCAGCCCCGAGCAGCCCCAGCAGCCCCCGTAATCCAGGGCCCCCCAGCCTGACTACGGTCACCTGTAAAGGAAAATATACTTATCACTTTCCCTCTGCCGTCCGCGCCCGCATCTGCCGACATCCCGATCCTCCATCTTCATGCGTCTTCTTCCTGTTTCCTGTGTTCGTCGCAGCAATGACGTCATTGCCGGCGCCGAACACAGGAAACATGAAGAGGACGCATGAAGATGGAGGATCGCGGATGTCGGCAGATGCGGGCGCGGACGGCAGCGGGACAGTGATAAGTATATTTTCCTTTACAGGTGACCGGAGTCAGGCTGGGGGGGCCCTGGATTACGGGGGCTGCTGTATACTACCGCTGGGGCTGCAATATACTACCACTGGGGCTGTATACACCACTGGGGCTGCAATATACTACCACTGGGGCTGCAATATACTACCACTGGGGCTGCAATATACTACCACTGGGGCTGTATACACCACTGGGGCTGCAATATACTACCACTGGGGCTGTATACACCACTGGGGCTGCAATATACTACCACTGGGGCTGTATACACCACTGGGGCTGTATATACTACTGGGGCTGCCTGTATACTACCACTGGGGCTGTATATACTACTGGGGCTGCCTGTATACTACCACTGGGGCTGTATATACTACTGGGGCTGCCTGTATACTACTGGGCTCCTGTATACTACCACTGGGGCTGCTGGGGCTCCTATATACTACCACTGGGGCTGCTGTATACTACCACTGGGGCTGCTGGGGCTCCTATATACTACCACTGGGGCTGCTGTATACTACCACTGGGGCTGCTGGGGATGCTATATACTACCACTAGGGCTGCTGTATACTACCACTGGGGAGGCCTGTATACCACTGGGGGGGCCTGTATACCACACTTCTGGGGGCTGTATACCTGTGCTGAGGTCCACCCTCGGCTTATACACGAGTCAATAGGTTTTTCCAGATTTTTGGGCAAAAGTAGGGGGTCGGCTTATACACGGGTCGGCTTATACACGAGTATATACGGTAATTTTATTATATATTTTGACAGATCGGGCATTTCTGAATGCGGCAATAGCAAGTGCATGAATATTTAAAATATTTCAATTTTCAATTGCGCAAAAGGGGGTGATTTGAACTTTTTTGTTTTTTTCATAATTTAAAAAATTATTATTTTCTCATTATTTTACACTGGCATTAGCACTCCACTGTCTGATCGCTTACCTTGTTTTCAGATGGGCTACAGCCCATCTGAAGATAGGGGAAGTGATCACTCCCTGCTGCTGATGTTACTTGGACATCGATGGCCGGAAGTGAAGCAGGACAGTATCCGGGATCATTACTGGACCCCGGGCTATCCAGGTAACAGCTTGCAGGTCCCGTGATTGCTTCATGGGACCTGAAGTCATGACGGGGAATGGCACGATTCCTTCCAGGTGCTTTGGATCATGCTTTTAGTGAGTGAAAGAGTGATTCACAGGGTTAACAGCACCGATCAAATTGCAGTTCTGATTGGCACTGTTAGATTCACATCTCAGTTGATGATATCAGCTGAGATGTAGGTGGAAGATGCAGACTCAGCATGAGTTGGGAAGCAACCTATAACGTATAACGTATAACCTATAACGTAAGTGGGAGGTGACTTATAGAGTACATGTAGTCATAGGTCATTAAGATGTTAAGGATGCATAGGACAAGGCCTGATATGATCAGGGATATGAGTGACAACTGTAGGCATGGTGCGCAGAGAGCCCTGATAAATCCAGGAAACAGACAAGAAGACGACCCCAAGCAGAGTCTCCACATTTGAAAAAAATAGAGTTACATACCACCAAAACTGTATCAATTGACCCAGAATAAAAATTGTATGATGGTGCATCCTATATTCATAACACAGGGTCTGGAAAACAGACTGGCTTGGCATTTAAAGGTTAAACATTAATTAGTAACAGGTAGATGAGTGACACATGTAGGTATAGTGCACAGAGACCTCTGCTAATTTAGGAAATAGACAATAAAAGCAACCCCCAGGAAGATATGATACACAGATCAAAAAATTAGGGCCAGATACCATAAAAGTGGCATCCATTGACCCAATATAAAAAACGTATAATGACATAGCCTGCATGCATGGCACAGGGTCTGGAACAAGGTTAAATATTCATTAGTAACATGGGGAGGAGGGGCAGGTGTAGGCATGGTGCTCAGAGAGTCCTGCCAAATTCAAGAAACAGCAAAGTCGGAGAACCCAAGAAGAGTCTGCACATTACAAAAAATTAGGGCCAGATACCACAAAAGGGGCATCCATTGACCTGGAATAAAAACAACATCGTCTAGCCTGCTCAGTCTGACACAGTGGTGGAAAAATAAGGAAAATAATGGTGTGATCTTTTAAGGCACTGAGCTGATAAGGAGAGAAAGGAATGAGGTCTAGATTTAATAAACTTTTTTAATTATATATATTCACGAGGTGTTTCTGCGGCCTTGTGCTGCCATTATCAGGTGATGACTGTTACTACATAATAAGACCTTTTTATAGAAGGGAAGAAGAAGTCCTGACATAATGTGACATCAGGGCTTCCTCTTCACTCCTAAAAAAAAGCCCTTATTGTGTAGTACTAATCACACCTGATGAAGGCAGTACATGGCCACTGAAAAACCTTGTCAATGACTACATATTAATAAAAAGGTTTGCTAAATCTAGGCCTCGTGCCTCTCTCTCATAGCAGCCTGGTGCCCTAACAGGCCACGCCATTGTATCCTTATGCATCCACTCCACTTCTGGGTATTGCAACAGAAGCAATTTCAGAGCTTTCAGAGTCACTACGTGCTGTATTGTAAATGGAAAGTTGCCACTGGGGAGTGCCAATTACCAGGTAGTGTATTCAGCAGTCATCAGTAGTAGAAAGACGCTAATTATTTCCAACACAATGCATACAGTGAAAATCCTTCTTTGTTGGAAATATATTTAAAAGGTGTAATACAATAAAAGGTGATGCATTTTGGGTATATAGTACCCTTTTTCAAAGCATTCCTAAATATTACAGAAAAGGTTTTATATACAAATTTTTTGGTAATACAGGCGGGTCACTGGGATTCTGAGAACCAATCATCTCACAAGGCAAATCAGGATGGCAATGGTGTGTAGGTACACATAAACACATAATACACATTAGAATGCTAAATCATGAATATGCAAGCAAGTATGACTTGAGCAACACCCCATTTCTATGCTGGTCAGTCTTTCAAGAAAAAACATGCACAGTCACTAGTGCCCGGAACCTTCAGTTTTGTTCTAAACATGAATATATCATAAACATAAGCTCACAGAAAATGTTACTCAAATAAAAATAAACATATGTTTTATTAAATGCAAAATTATTGCAAACATTTTAAAACATTTACATATTTCTGTGTCTGCCCATTGGTGTATCACAGCATTAAATATAAATGACTTTAAAAATAACATTTATAAAATGTGTGTTTCATTCTCACAGACAACATACATGTGTCTGTTATGATTTTGATTGTTACAATATATCACCACAGACAGGGCACACAGTGAACACAATAATGTAAGCGTGATATGGATAATGCCCTAATAGATGCATTATAGATCCTTTGTTTAATTTCATTCCTTCAGGGAGCCGAATGTCCAATTTGAGAATTCAATGTTCTCCTCTCAAAAGGACTCCCTCATGCCAACTACTTCCACCAGGAGGTTGAGCAACTTTTACAATAGCATAAAAAGAAAAAACAGACAGATCTGCATTGTGTGAATTAATGAAATGCAGCACCGCTCCAGAATACATATAGCTACCAGCCCTTATGTTTGCAATATGCTCAGCAATACATTTTTTAGCTGTATGTTTAGTACATCCAATATAAGTTGTTGAGAATACTGTGCAATCAATAGCATAAACAACATGGTGAGAATCACAGTTGGAGAATTGATTGTTAGTAAAAACTGTGCCATCAACAGACTAAAATTCAAATTTACGATTGACTGCATAAGGGTAGACTGTGTATCTGGAGCCATCAAAGTATTAGAAACACTAAGCCAGGTAATGGATTTGTTGGTCTACTAGGCCTTGCTTCCACCTAGCCAGAATCCTACTCCACACTGATAAGGGGCAACACCCCGAAACAGCTGTCTGTGGATACCTGGCCTTGGTATTCCCTTGTCATATCTCTAAGCTTGTAAAAGAGCTGGATATTGACTAAAAAGGCCACTTAACATGGTGGTTATGGTGTTCTCCGCAAGGAGCTACCCCTTGGCTGGGTCCTTCCCTGGAGGGATATCTGGCTAGTCCTGTGTTTGAGACTCCTAACCGAGGCTCCACAGACTCTATTTGCGTATAGGTAATGGATATGGGCTTGGAAAGGAACATACTAGGAGACAGTGAATTGAATAATGGTTTACCCTTTCAGGCTACTACCATACAACCTTTGTACATGATTTTCACTGGAATATTGTTTTAATTCAAGACCATAATATATTTATGATTAATCTTTTTTTTCCTTGTGTGTCCTCATATGCAAATTTGCTTCTGGGCTGATGGGAAGAAGCTATGGTCTTTTCATGTTAAAATGTACATAGTGATGCCAGTGGATTGATCAAAGCTCTGGGCCCGGTACACTGACAATATTCTCATCCTGTGGTGGGCCTTAATAGAGGATCTATGTACATTTGTCAATAATCTCAACAATAACACTTTTGGGTTAAAATTCACCTATGAGGCCATTATGACTTCCTTACCATTTCTTGATGCCCTGATTGAAAAGACACCACGTGACACCTTATGCACCTCTACATACAGAAAGCCAACATTGACAAACTCTCTTCCTAGGAGGGAGAGTAATTATCCTGCCCCCCTCAAAAAGGTAATTCCAAAGGGTCAATATATAAGGATGGAGGAATAATTCCAGTACATCTACTCTTAGGATGCAGGCCCAGGAACTGTGGGGAAGGTTTGCCGACAGAGACTATCCTGACAATATTCTGATAAGGGCATTTAATGAGACCAAGGGCAAAAATATGGCTGACCTTCTGGTTCCCAACCAGAAGAAAGAAATGGATGAGGTAATACATTTTGCCACAACCTTCTCTAATGGGAATGAGAAATATTCTTGTAAGACAATGATCTCAGCCCATATGTAGGAAAATATCCTCATGTTACTTAAAGGAGAGGAAGATCCTTTTGGAACAGGCTGGTACACAGATGTTTCCTTGCACCCAAACCCATGACATGGATCAAATCGCACACATTTGAATGCTACAGATGCGGAAACTGTGTTGTACGTCTTTCCATATCTCTTGGTTAAACCTTTCCAAGCAATGTTACAAAGGAAAAGTTTGTAATAAGAAGTCTGATTAATTGCTGGAAGTAAAGCAACATGCGTATACGGTATAGAATATGTCGGTAAGACAAACAGTAAATTCAGGAAATCCATAGGAGACCATATGAGAGATATTGAACATGATAGGGAGACCTCACTGGTCAGGCATGTGAATGAAAAACATGGAGTCAAGAAAGATGTCATGCAATTTATGGGCATTGACAAGATTGAAAGATTCAGAATGGGTGGTGATTAGGACAATCTAACACTGCAGAGGGAAACAAGATGGATTTTTTTGCCTTGATACCATCATCCCGCTCAGCCTAAATGAGCAACTGAATTTTGGCTTCTTTATGTGAGTTAATGGTTCTTTCCTACAGGCTTAGTAGCTTTTTCTTCTGCTCTGTAAACCTGCCACTTTTAACTAACAGATGACCCTATAAATATAATGTTGCTGGGCAGCAACATTAAATGGGTATACCGTATATACTCGTGTATAAGCCGACCCATGTATAAGCCGACCCCTCTACTTTTGCCCCCCAAACCTGGGAAAATCTATTGACTCGTGTATAAGCCGAGGGTGGACCCCAGCACAGGTATACAGCCCCCAGCAGTGTGGTATACAGCAGCCCCAGTGGTAGTATACAGCAGCAGCCCCAGTGGTATATACAGCAGCAGCCCCAGTGGTATATACAGCCCCAGTGGTAGTATACACGCAGCCCCAGTAGTATATACAGCCCTAGTAGTATATACAGCCCCAGTGGTAGTATACACGTAGCCCCAGTAGTATATACAGCCCCAGTAGTATATACAGCCCCAGTGGTAGTATACAGGCAGCCCCAGTATTATATACAGCCCCAGTGGTAGTTTACAGGCAGCCCCAGTAGTATATACAGCCCCAGTGGTAGTATACAGGCAGCCCCAGTAATGCAGGGCCCCCCCAGCCTGACTCCGGTCACCTGTAAAGCAAATTATACTTATCACTGTCCCGCTGTCCGCGCCCGCCGCTGCTGACATCCGCGATCCTCCATCTTCATGCGTCTTCTTCCTGTTTCCTGTGTTCGGCGCCGGTAATGACGTCATTGGCTGCGACAAACACAGGAAACAGGAAGAAGACGCATGAAGATGGAGGATCGCGGATGTCAGCAGCGGCGGGCGCGGACAGCGGGACAGTGATAAGTATAATTTGCTTTACAGGTGACCGGAGTCAGGCTGGGGGGGCCCTGCATTACTGGGGATGCTGGGGCTGCTGGGGCTGCTAGGGCTGCCGTCACTGACTCGTGTATAAGCCGAGGGGGGTACTTTTCAGCCCAATTTTTGGGCTGAAAAACTCGGCTTATACGCGAGTATATACGGTAATACCATTATATGCATATCTCATGTAGGGTAGGGCATAGTAAGTATCAGTCTGTGGTGCCTCTTGAGATTGAGTAAATTTCTCTTAAGAGCCCTCAAATTTCCTACTATATTTTTTATCCCTTTATGCATTAGGCAAGGACCTTTTGTGCTTCACACCACCTCCAATTGACGCAGACTATAATTATTTTCCATAATATTTATATGATTATAGTCACCCGTACTACCAGTTGGTTTTCATTTCCTGAATGAAAAATAAACACCAGTATGTATGGGACTAATTTGATATGATCCTGGTTTAGCTCCTTTAATGCATGACACATACATGATTCTCCTTGCGGGGATTTGTTCATATGATTTTCATTGATGTGGCATGTATTGTGGTATGGGCATATAGTGACGGACACATTGGTCACAAATTAAGGCCCACCATTTTTGTTGGCTGCAGGACCTTTGTTGACTGATCACTGTTGCAGGGCCTGCGATTCCAATACGTCTATCATTGATGGTTCAGATCATATGGTATTACTTGGCGCACCCTTCCCAGTGATGTGGATCGTTTTAAGATTATGCGTCCTGTTTGAACTCGATTATGCAACTGCTCACTTGTCTGCTTCCAGGTAGTAACACTGAGGGCTTGCGCAGCAGACACAGGAAGTAGCATGGAGTGCATCTCAGAATGGCACCCCAAGTGCCTAATGTATTAAACTGTATAGTGCTTCAGACAGGATTCAGATAAATCATCAATATGTGCGTATGATCAGTATGATGAAGATGATTGTGCACACATACTGGTTTTAATATGATTGGTTATTGAGAAAAGGGTATTCAATAACCGTGGGGTTTATATACCCTTATCTGGAGAGATCTGTTTGCTATGCCAGTCTATTCAGCATGAGGCTAAGTCAAATTTGTGTGTAATGAGCCAGGATTAGATTAGGGCGCTGCTGTTCCCCTGATAAGCCTTACTGGCAAAACATTGGGAGGCAACTGGGCATCTTTCAGGGCAAGCCATAGCTAAGGCAAGTTGTGGACTGAAAACAGGGATTCAGCTCACCACGCAAAGGCACGGCATGCACAGGCCAGCATCCTTAACAGCCAAGGATTAGTAGAAAGAAGAAGGCGGCCCAGCTTTCGTTTGATGAATATCGACAATTCTTTTCTAATTTCCCACCACCTTCCAAATTACAACATGGTTACCTGGATCAGCAGGTAGATGACATGGCAGGTGGGTGCGGTCGTCTGGTGGGCGACACATTTCAGACAAAGTGTCCTTTCTCAAGCCTGACAGAGGTTTGTCTATATAATGGACAATAAGCTGTTCTTTTGTCAGGGTATGCGTCTCTCTCACACAACTCAATGACCCATCTTTACCAGTCTCCTGTATGTGTGGAAGGATGCCAAAGGTCTGAAGCAGACTCCCTTGAATTGGATGAGAACGTTCTAATTTTCAAATATCTGTGACTGTATATACGGTAATTTGTACTCATGGAATCACTGTTCATTTAGAGTCAGAAAGTGGATATACCCTTTTATGTTCAGCTAGTATGTTCTAGTTGACAAGTGGGACAATTTCCCATCACATTAGATTGCTATCTCTGTGGGATTTATTTTCTTTGTGACCGACGGTGAAGGATCGTTTGAGCTTTGTGTCCTTTTCCAATGTGATGCATAGCTATCTATTTGTAAACCATTGATTTTTGTGTATGTTTTTAATGACCATATGGGAGTTTATTTTCCTCTTTAAGAGGTATATTTAGTAAAGGTTATGTTTTATATATCTTCTACACATTACACTATTTCTATACATCTATTACATTGTGTTCTTTTTCATTGGTGCCTGGGTATTTTCATATCCCATGCTATACAGTATAGTATTGTGTAGCATGTGTGAAATGACCTCTTTTTTTGTCTCAACCTCACAAATTAAATAGTTTAAATGTCTGTGTTAGGCTAGGGTCACACTTGGGTTGTGGCATTCGCTTGAAGGATGCGTTGAAGGATGCATTTTTTTGTCCTTGCATTTACATGACGTATGCGTTTATGTTGCCTAAATTAACGGAAGCATTAATGCATGGTACATGTATGTAAATACATGTACCATGCATTAACGGATGCGTTTGCCATGCGTTTGCCATAGACTACCATGTTAAAAAAACGCATCCGTTTTCCATAACAGGCCCAAAAACGTTGCAGCCGAGTCTTTATGTGCGCGGAAAAAAACGCATAGTGCCAAACGCATTGCACTTTAGCAATGTGTTATTTTCATTGGGGTCTATGGGTATGTTAATGCATGCATTTCTACACATGTGCACATAAAATGAACATTGTTGGTTGGTAATAGGATAAAACCGTGAGCAACCCCTAGGCATATACAGATTTGTTTGTATTGCTTGCCGCACATATACCAAGTACATGTTAACAAATTCTTCAGAGGACTACCATCAAGTACCAGGAATAGACCCGTACTCAGTGGGTTGTACCCCTTTTTACGATCCCTCTCACATTATTTTTGACTAGGGGGTGGCGTGAACGTAATCTGACTGGCCCTGATAGGTATAGACTAAGGCCAGGAGGGCTAGCCACCGCTGTATGGGGACACCAGGGTTTTTTATGTCTATATAAAACTCCGTTGTCAGGCAGGGAAAGAACAGGGAGAGAATAGGGTCATCTAGCTGTGCACCCCTCTCCAATTTCATGAGTGTCATTAGTCCGATTGTATAGAGTAGGACATAGCAGTCCATTTTTAGATAATTTGATAAAAGTTTTATATGTAATTCCTTGGCTTGTAACTACTATTATTTAGGATTACTTTATCTTTTTTTCGGTGAGCAACTCATGGGTTGCCTCCCAGCCTTTGATGCGGGCTCACACACTGAGCTCACATTTTTCCCTGCACATGTTAGCTGATCTGATCAGCTGACGAGTGCCTTAAACAGCAAAAGGCAGAGCGGAGATCCGCTCTCCACTGTTAACTAGTAAAATAGCACTGTCAAACTCTGACAGCATAATTTAACTCACGCTGACAGGGATCAGTGGCAACATAACATGATTGTGGGGTGTTGATGGGTTGTCATGACAGCGAGAGATCAGCTGATAACTTCGGTCATTGTCATCATGAACTTCCTGTGAACACTGGCTGCGCTCCGGCATTCACAGAGGAAGATAATCTGTGCTGTACAGAGCCGTGCTAATGCACAGCACTGTACTGCACGAGCAATTGGACACTGGCAGCTTCATTTCCCCTAAGGGGACTAGTAAAAACAATGCAGCATTTTTTTTTAAATTTTTTAAAAACATGAAACAAAAACCACAAAAGTTCAAATCACCCGCTTTTGCCACATTGAAAATAAAAGAAGAAAAAAAAAATGAAATAATACACATATTTAGTATCGCCGTATTCAGAAATGCTTGATCTATCATACCATATAAAATAAATTAACCTGATCGGTATAAAGTTTAATGGAAAAAAGTTAAAAATTACAGAATTACATTTGTTTGGCTGCTGCAATATTGCAATTAAATGCAATAACAGGCAATCAAAACAGCGCATCTACTGAAAAATTGTATTTTTAAAAATATCAACTCGGGGTGCAAAAAAATAAGCTTTCCAACAGTCCCAGATCTAAAGAAAGGAGATGAGTAAAGGCCCCGTTATATGCTATGATATCGTTGCAACGTCACCGATTTTGTGACGTTGCAGCGACGTCGAAACAACATGGTTGCATGTGACACGTATCAATGACCAACGATAAGTTCGTTGATCGTTGATCGTGGAAGAATGACCAGGACCATTTTTTAATCGTTGGTCACCCACTGGGCGGCCAGCATCGGCGTGTGTGACAGCGGGAGACCAACGATCAACGAACTCCCAGCGCCGCACAGTACAATCTGGGAGGCTGGTAACCAGGTTAAGCATCGGGTAACTAAACACAGCGCTGCGCTTAGTTGCCCGATGTTTACCCTGGTTATCAGTGTTCTCGCTGGTCCTGATCGCTGGCGAGTCTGCGAGTGTGACAACTCAACAGCGATCAGACAGTGATGTCCCAGCGATCCCGATCGTTGGTGGGATTGCTATGGACATCGCAGCATGTAACAGGGCCTTTATGAGTTTCAGAATAGTGCGAGAAATGGGCCATTTTTTTGTTTGACAAATATGGACATAACAAAAAAATTACACATGGTCGGTATATACAATTTCATACTGACATGGGGAATCATACTGCCAGGTCAGTTTCCTCATAAAGGGACTTTAGTAAATAAAATTAAAAAAATTGTGGAATTGCATTTTTTTTTCAATTTCAGCGCACTTGGCACATATTTTCCTTTTTTCAGTAAACTACATGGAAAAGGAATGATGTGTTTCAAAGTAGAACTCGTACTGCAAAAATACATGCTCACATATGGTTAAATTGATGGAAAAATAAAATAGTTATGGCTCTTAGGCTAGGGTCACACTTAGGATACCGTCACACACAGAGATATATTGCATGCAACTCACTGGTTGCATTGAAATCATGGATACATTGTTCTATTTTGTTGCCGTGTACAAATGTAACAATGTGTCCATGATTTCACTGCAACCAGTGAGTTGCAAGCAATATATCTCTGTGTGTGACGGTACCCTTAGGGCCGCTTTACACACACCAACTTCTGTGACCAACTTCTGAACAGATCTCTGGTTGCAGTGAAATCATGGACACATTGTTCGATTTTGTGGCTGTGTACAAATGGAACAATGTCTCCATGATTTCACTGCAACCAGAGATCTGTTCAGAAGTTGGTCACAGAAGTTGGTGTGTAAAGCGGCCCTTAGGAGCTTGCATCCGTTTGCAGGATGCATTAAAGGATCCTTTTTTTTCTCTTGCCATATTCATGGCATGTGTGCATACTTATTGGCTCAATTAACTGATGCGTTAACGCATGGTACATGTATGTACGCATCCCTTAACACATCCGTTAATGCATGGTACAAACATGTACCATGCATTCACAAATGCATTGCCCATAGACTCCCATGCTAGAAAAAAAGCATGCGTTTTTGCAAGAGCACCAAAAAATGCTGCAGACCGCATTTTTTGGTGCACTTGTAAAAACGCATAGCGTTAATCACATTGCGCTTTTGCAATACGTTTTTTGCATTGGAGTCAATGGGTGCATTAATGCATGTGTTTTTCAATATTTGTACATGAAAAAAGCGCATGCATTTAACAAATGCATGACGCAAGTGTGACCTTAGCCTTAGACTAAAGGCCCTATTACACAGTACGATGTCCCAGCGATCCGACCAACGATGTGGATCGCTGGGACATCGTTATCTGATCGCTGGTGAGCTGTCAAATAGGCAGACTCACCAGCAATCAGGACCAGCGAGAACGCTGGTATCCAGGGTAAACAGTGGGTAACTAAGCAGAGCGCGGCACTTAGTTTCCCGCTGTTTACCCTGGTTACCAGCTCCCAGCGCTTGCTGTGCAGCACTGGGAACTTGTTCATCGTTGGTCTCCCGCTGTCACACGTGCCGATGCTGGGCGCCCAGCGGAAGACCAACGATAAATTTATGGTCCAGGTCATTTACCAAAGACCAACGATGAACGACCTCATCGTTGGTCGTTGGTAAATGTCACACGCAATGATGTCGTTTCGACATCGCTGCAACATCGCCAAACCGGTGACGTTGCAACGATATCGTTAAAGATATCGTAGTGTGTGACGGGGGCTTTAGGGGATAAAACGTGTAAATTCTAAAGAGGGTAAAGGCAAAGATGTGAAGGGGTTAATGTTCCTATTAAAATATGTAATATTTGCTTTTAAGTTATCCTCTTTCACATTTCCATATAGATTTCTAATTGCATGAATGAAATACAAAAAATAGTAAATCGCAGAAGGTGTTATTAATATTCCTTGGAAATTTAGCTAATTACTGCTAAGTTATATGGTGCTCTTTGTTACTTTTGCTTGGCGCAGGCTCATAAAATCTAGCTTCCGTCGCCTTGACTTATGTACTGGCAGTTTACAGATGTTTTACTCACCTAATTTGTTCTTCTATTCAAAAATAAAACATGGTTTCCATGGAAACGGTCACATTACATGATAGTTGAGTTATCTCTCCGCTGCAGAATGTTTTCTTAACTAAGAACAAAACCCACACACATCGATGAAGCACACAGTGGTCTACAATTCATCATGATTTCAGGAAATATACCTAGACCTCTCTGTATTCCTGTAAACACGTTCCTCTTTAATGTTAATTAAATTGTATTAATATAAACAGTTTGCTTCCTGCTCCACACACACTTAATATTGAAGGCATGCAGAGTTTTTCTCTATTTTATCAGCCATCTGAATGCCACATTTTAGGTTATTTAAAGCATAGCTGAAGATTTATGATTTATTGAGAATCTCTTCATATATGATTATTAAGAAAACATACTGAGTCAGAGCTGTAAAAAAAATCAGGATTAAAGTTTTGAAAAATGTAAGATATTCGTTGTTTATTATGCAATAATTATACCTTGCCATCAGGGGCATAACTACAAAAGGTGCAGGGGTTGCGATTGCACCAGGGCACCGGAGCCTAGGGGCCCCCATAAGTCCCTTTGGCCTATAAAAAAAGACTATTGTTAAAGATTTGTAATAATTGGGGGCCATGTTAGAGCTTTCACATCGGGGGCCCATGAGCTTCAAGTTACGCCATTGAGTGACATCATTTACTGCAGTGCTTTACAGGGATCATCATCACTTTCCCTATTGAAGCTCACAATCTACATTCCCTTTCAGTATGTCTTTGGAGTGTGGGAGGAAACCAGAGTAGCTGGAGGAAACTCATCAAACACATGGAGAACATGCAAACTCTTTGTAGATGTTGTTCTTGGTGGGATTTGAACCCTTGAGTTCAGTACTGAAAAGCCACATCGCTTAGGCTAGGGTCACACTTGAGCATGACGCCAGCGCTAAAATCTTTGAAAAGCTGCCACTGCGCATAGTGTTAATGCTATGTGCTGCCAGTGAACCGGAGCCCCATATGAACCCGGTGTTTTCCTTAGCAGTGGTCACACAGGGAGTGCGCTGTATCACAGCTCAAAGGAAAAATCACCAAATTGGTACTAATATATAGAAAAACTCACCGAAGTTTTGACACTTTTTTCTACCCCTTGCATCTAGCAGATGGCTGCAGATTACCCCCAGGAGGTGACACATGCGTCCAGACACCGGTGCACAGCCCCCTGCAACCCATAACATGGGGGCGGTTTGTGGCAACCAGGCGACCAGCCATGCTAACAAGGAGGGGGCTGGTGGTGAATGCAGACACATGGACACCATTAGGCCCCTGCCACTCACATCCAGGCGATACATAGTGTCTGAGCAGCCTATTGGTAACGCCCCCAGACTGGGCGGGCCGCTCAGCACTGAGGACATGCATCACTGTGACAGATGCCCCCTAGAGGAAAACAACTTCAACTGCAATAGATAAAAAGATGCAAGTTGACACTATAATAAATGATGTAAGGTGTCAGTTGGTATTATGGCGCCAGAATATCGTAAGCTCGTGACCCACCGTTAAGGGCCCTTACACTCACGAGTACCTAGCCACATGTATAACACATGTATAATTTAGCTTTAAGCAAAAATCACCGAATTGGTACTAATATATAGAAAAACTCACCGAAGTTTTGACACATCTGCTAGATGCAAGGGGTAGACAAAAGTGTCAAAACTTCAGTGAGTTTATCACAGCTCACAGGAAACACTGTCTGCAGTGTTTTCCTGTGCGCTGTGAAAAATCGCACATCCTGCAGCTTCGTGTGTGACTGCTGCTAAGGTAAACAGGGGGTTGCTATGGGGCTCCAGTTCACTGGAAGCACATAGCATTAACGCTATGCGCTGTGGCAGCTTTTCAAAGATTTTAGCGCTGGCGACAGGCTCAAGTGTGACTCTAGCCTAACAAATGAACCACTAAGCTGTCTATTATAATATAGCTCCAATATGATGTATGCTACTATGTAACAAAGGCTAGAGCCAGACTTGGCTGGGTTTTTGAAGATGTTTTTTACAGCCTGCGTTTTTGGGCTACGTTTTGCTATTAGATCTGGAGCAGCTTTTAAAAATGCAAGCAAAAACGCATGGTACCATTTAGTGCCATGCATTTTTGCATGAGTTTCCCATAGGGCCCCATGTTACAAAAACGCAAGTGTTTCTGAAAATCACCAAAAAACACAGCATGAAAGGTTTGTTGGTGCTGAGTCAAAAAACGCATTAAAAAAATGCATGGTACTTTGGCCATGCGTTTTTTGCATCTGCATTTGCATTTGTGCTTATGGATGCATTTTTGCATGCGTTTTTCACAAAAATCAAGTGGAAAAAACGCATCCACAACACCAGTGTGACCCTAGCCAAAGACTGAAGAGTTTAAAGCATAACTGCCATTTACATTTTTATTTAGTAATAATGTAGACCAAGTGATTTTAATAAACTTTGTAATATAGTTCATTGGAAAATTCTGTCTGGTTACCATTCATAAACCTGCCATAAGATGTCCCCACTGCAGTCATGTGTCAGGGCCATCTTCACAGTGAATACAAGGCATGTAATCAGATAATGGAGAGGGGGCGTGGCCTACACTGTGTGCCTGCAGCTCACAAGGAACAATGTATCACATTACAGCACAGAGCTGAGCAACATCTCTATACAAGCTTCTCTATTCTGCCATTTGGCTCCACCCAGCAATCTTTGTTAACCCCTTGTTTTCAGGCTCCCCATACAGCTCACTACCAGCCTGCTCTCACACACAGAGCTATCAGTTTCTGGCCACTCCCACACAGACAGAAAATACAGATTTTAAAACACCACAGAAAAATGTGGGAAAATAAGTTATATGACATAAACAATAATTATCTTAGCTGATATGTGACCCATTATTAACAAGCAGTATTGGATTTTTTTTTTTTTTTCAATGAAATGACATTTACACTTTAAAACTTTGTATGCACTTGATTAATTATTTTTCAGAAATCTTATAACCAGTTTCATAGATGACAAAAATTATACAACCATGTGATTTTATCCATGGAGCTGAGAAATGCTTATTTCTTACAGATTCTTAGTATTCATGCAAGTGTTTCTAATGAGATAAAATTGTTTCAACATGCCCTTGACTTTTAAATTAAATGGTTGCCCGCAATAAACAAAACAGCAGTGGGTTTTACAGCCTCAATTTTGTATGGACAATCCTGCAACTTAGGCTGGGGGCACACTGTCATGCATCAAACACGGAGCATGTTTGATGCACGACAGTGATGCGCCTGTTATGCATGTTTTTTGTGTTTGTGGTGTGAGTGTGGTGCATGTGGGTGAGTGTGCCTGACTGTATGCATGTGAATATGCTTTGAGTGTGCTGTGGGAGTGCGTGTGTGGTGCGTGTCAGTGTGATTCTGTCTGCGGTCCTGAAGCAAACTTCAGATCCGCGGACAGCATTTGCCGGTAAATTCAAACTCGGTGGAGTTTGAATTTGCCGCTTTCACGGCAGCGCTTAAACAACATTCTTTAAAACACAGACACTACCCAAATAGTAAAGTTCTAGGGGTTAATCATCATGTTAACCCCCTCTGCAGGTTCTGTGCAACATGTCAGCACAGAGGCTGCAGAGAGGGTTAATAACCCGATGTCAGAAGGGTTAAATCGATATTGGTGTGATGACAACATGTGTCCAGAGAGTGTCCACACTCCCTCGACACATGCTTTCATCACACCCATCACATTTGACAGCAGTCAAGAATGATTTGCAAAGTACAATTGTGCGACTATCGCATAACGTGCTGTATTGTTGCGAGATTTTCTCGCACCCATAGACTTGCATTGCCCACTTGCACGTTAGAATCACGTGCAGTCGCAGCATGCTGCAACTGCACTCGCTTCTGACTCACAATGCGAGTTTATTGCAGGGGTCTCGCACCAGTGTGCCCTGCCAAATAGGGCAACACAGGTCCGAGTGCAATGCGAGTTTCCCTCGCATTGCACTCGTGCGAGATCCTCCCACAGTGTGCCTTCATCCTTAGACTTTGTTCACACGAAGCGTATTGCCTGCATATTCCTGCATTTATGCGGCGCTTTTGAGCGCTCGTGTAAATGGAGTGCCAAACAAAGCTTGATACACCTTCCAGCAAAAGCTGTGGCTTTTGCTGAAAGGTGTGCAGATGCTGCGTTTAGCCGCATATTTTTGCGTGCGCGTTTTCACTGCAAAAACATGGAAAACGAATTGACATGACAATTCTTTGCGCTTTTTTTCGGTCGCATTTCCCACATGCTGCATGTTAGAATGGCCTCAGGAAAAGTGCGCCTGGAAAAGCACGGCGTCTGTATGCAGTTGCACTTTTTTGCACATTAATGCGTGCAAAAAAGTGACACTACACAATACGCGGCAGAATACGCCACGTCGGAATGCAGCCTTAAGCTACCATTACACGCGGCAACTTTTCTAGGAATTTTACTGGCAACTTACTGGTTGCAGTGAAATCATGGAGACATTGTTCCATTTGTAAACAGCAACAAGATAGAACAATGTGTCCATGATTTCACTGCAACCAGTAAGTTGCCAGTGAAATTCCTAGAAAAGTTGCCGCGTGTAAAGGTACCCTTAAGGTACATTTACACGAAGCAACTACGGTGTAGCAACTGAGAGGCAATCCGGATTTCCGTCACCGTTGCCCTGAGATTGCTAAGGAATTGCAGGGTGTAATTGTGGAACGCGATGGTGATTTTTAAAGTTGCTCCCTGTTGCGGTTTCAGAGCGTTGTTCAAAAATCAGAGGCAACCCTGAATTGCCCTGGTTTTGGCGTGTGAACAGGCGATAGGGATGGAATCTGCGTCGCCTACTGATTTTCCAGAGGCGTGCCACAGCCTGCTGGATACTGCCCCCCCCAGCGATGATTGGTGGGGGCTACTGTATTACCATTGGCTGTGCCTTCACAGGGCGCCATCTTTGATGAGCTGTCCCTTCACACTACACAATTGCAATGGCGTCATGTATTAGACAGCCTTCCTGTGCAGGCTGGCCAATCATGAACTATTGCGTTGTCTAATCAGCGTGTTTGGGGCACGGAATACACAAGTCTGTCACGCCTATGTTCTTGTGGCGCTGATCATGTACGCCCACATTCCTTTGGGGATTTCGGCATGTGAAGCGGCGTCAGGAGTCAACCGGATGTTTCCCAATGTTGGTGTGGGAACCTCCGGGATGACACATCACCTTAGGTTGAGATTGCAATTGCGGCGTGTACATGCGGCATCGGCGTTCGGAGGCAACCGTCAAAAACGTGCACGCGCACGTTCGGTTGCCTCCGATCGAAGGTACCTTTAGGGTATGGTACACAATCTCGAGGCACTGCGTCCTGGAAGCAGTGCCTCCGGACCAGAGGAAATCGTCGGTGACCACAGTAAAAATGCAGCCATCCTGTGCCACGTTCTGCATTTGGCAGCTTTTCCATGCATTCACCTGCTGTAGCTTGCTTCTGACTGGCATCAATAAATTAACATACTGCGGAGATGCAGAAGTGCAGCAACCTGCACTGCAGCTGAAATAACACTGCAGCGAGGAGAAGCAGCCAAAAAATGGGCCACTACGTCTAGGGCTGCATTTTCAAAAATGCATGCGTTTTGCGTTTTTGAAAACGCACATGTGTTTTTTTGTATGCGTTTTCCATTAAATTCAATGGGGGCAAAAACACATGCGTTTTGATGTGTTTATAGCGGTAAAAATGCATAGAAATGCAAATGAGGCAAAATACAGCCAAAGCATAGATATGAAAGGGGTCACAGAGTTTTATTTGGAGAGGATATTTCACTAAAATGCTGGCCATGTGTTTTTTTGAAGCAATTATATTGGTGTCTTTTGTGTTGTTTTTTTTGCAGCGGCTTTGTTGCCATCATGTGTTCAGTTGTTGGTCAGTTTTTCACATCAATTTTTGTAAGGCAAAGCCAGGAATGGATGAAAAAAACAGAAGTGGTGACGTTCTATTATAGGCCCAGTTCACATCTAAAGCTAGGGTCAGATCTGCATCTGCCCCTAGCCTAGCGGATGCGCTGCAAACGTAGAAATTTGCAGGCTGAGCGCATGGCGTTACCAGCAGGTAACAGTATGCGCCACCTTTCTTTTAATTCCTATGGCAACCTGATGTTTACCGTAGCAACCAGCTCTACAGCGAATCCCCCGATATGCGCTTTTGCAGAGTGCACAGCAAAATGCTGCAACCCGCGCTTCCTGTGCGCTCATCAAAAGCGCATTCCCGGGGCATGTTAGTGGAGCCGGCAGCTGCACGATCATTCCGGTTGCCATTGGGATACTATACACTGGTGGCACATAGCATAACATGCCTGTAATGCTTTGGCTAGGCTCAGACTAATGCCATGATTCCGCCAAAAGGATGCGTTTTTTTCTTGTGCAAATGTGTAAAAACGCATGCATTAATGCACCATAGACTCCAATGCAAAAAACGCAAAGTGCAATGCGTTTGGCACTATGCATTTTTTGTAGCAGACATAAAAAATGTGGCAACGTTGTCAGTAGCATGCGTTAACGCATGTGTTTCCCATAGGGTCCGATGTTATAAAAACGCATGTGTTTTTGCTAAATCACACAAAAACGTTGCTAGCAGCATTTATTGTTGCTGATGCAAAAATGCATAGCGTCAAAAGTGTTGCTTTTTGACCCTGCATTTTTTGCATTGGAGCCTATGGAGCCATTAACACATGTGTTTTTCACACATTTCACCATGAAAAATGTTAACTTTTAGCGGATCCATGAGTCAGACTAAACGATGCCCAGCCCCAACCCCTAATGTCACCACTCATCCCATTGTACAAAGCGGTCCCCTGCTCCAATGATACACTGTGCTGAATCTTCTGCTGTGAAGGTGATTCAGCACAGTGTGTCAGTGCAGTGGAAATTGCTGCATGTTTGTGCGCTCACCCTTTGGTCTCTGTACAGGAAAGCCAAGGTCCACACCCCGTGTCTCTGTGCTGTAGAGCCCAATGCTTCTATCCATACCTTCCGTGCCATAGAGCACAAAGCCGCTGGAGCAGTCCTCTCTATTCCGCAACCACCGGCTCTGTACTCTATGGTAATGGAGAAATTTAGAGAAGCATCGGGCTCCACAGCACAGAGACTCAGGCTGCGGACCTTGGCTTTCCTGCACAGAGGCCACAAGGTAAGCGCACACACATGCAGCAGTCTCCACTGCACTGATACACTGTGCCGAATCACCTTCACAGCAGCAGATTTGGCATAGTGTGTCAGTGGAGCAGGGGACCACTGTGTACAATGAGGCCGGGCATTGTTTAGACTGGGGGAGGAGTGTGTTTGAAGGGGACTGGGAGGAAATTACCATTTTCACAGTTACAAGCATGGCTTCAATATAAACACACTCCCTTAACGTTCCTTGGCTGCCGCAAATATGTGATATCTGGGTGACAATGCAAAATGTTAACAGGTTAAAAGAATGTATATTACAAACTGTCAACATTTTGCAGCCTAGATACACATAGGAATTATAGCAAAAGCCCTTTAAACCAGAGTTTAATCACACAAAATAGTTATTAAATAACATTTGCCACATCTAATTTAAATCAACACCATTTTCGAAACATATTTTTTCCATTAAGTTGAAAAATGTTTATCATCAAGTTCTCATTTTTCCAACAAAAATTGCAAACACATTATTTTAGCGACCACATCCCATTTGAGGTGACTTAGAGAGGCTGGTGTGACAAAAAAGAAACAAAAGTGACACAATTCTAAAACTGCACCCCTCATTCTGTTCAAAACCACATCCAAGAAGTAATGTTCTTGATCTTTGTTCTGCTGCTGTAATACTGTAATTTCCTCCGGGATCAATAAAGTTTATCTTATCGTATCTTTTCTTATCTTATCTTATTATTGCTTTAAGTTCTTCACAGGAATTAAAGCAAAGTGGATGGAAAAAATGAAAATGTTTCTTTTTCCCATAAAAATGTTGTTTTATCTCAATATTTAGCAATTAACAAGAGTAAGGGTGCGTTCACATGCTGCGTATTTGCTGCGTATTTTTATGCAAGTGCTCTTGCAGTTTTTGTAGCCAAAGCCAGGAGTGGCTGATTAAAACCAGCAGTGGGTGATTAAATACAGAAGTGTAGCACTTGTTTTTATTAGACTTTTCCTCTGATTGTTCCACTCTTGGTTTTGGCTACAAAAACTGCAACAGCAGTCGCATAAAAATACGCAGCAAATACGCAGCGTGTGAACGCATCCTAAAAGGGGAAACTTCACTGCACAACTTGTTCTAGAATTTTTCCTGAGTACACTGATATTCGGTGGAAAACTATTAATTGCGCACATAGTAAGGCTAGGGTCAGACTTGCATCTTCTCCTAGTCTGCAGGATGCATTCAAAACTTACTTACCGGCATGCAACGCTATGCGCCGCCTGTTTATAGTATCCCTATGGTTACTGGATTGATGACGCAGCCGCCGTCTCCTTTCAGCACCCCCAGAAATGCACTATTGATGAGTGCACAGGAAATGCGGTTTACAACATTTTCCTGTGTGATCATCAAAAGCGCATATCCAGAAGTGCTGAGTGGAGAGGGCGGCTACATCATCAATCCGGTAACCATAGGTATACGATTAACAGGCAGCGCATAGCGTTACATGCTGGTAATGCTATGCGGTGAGCCTGCAAATTTTTAAGTTTTGAACACACCCTGAATGCTAGGAGAAGACAGAAGTGTGACCCTAGCCAAAGGCTCAGAAGGGAAGGAGCACCAGTGGACCTTTGGAACACAAAATTGTCTGAATTCATTAGCACGCACCATGTTGCATATGGAGAGCCCCTGGTGTGCTTAAACAGTGGAAATCCCCCACAACTGATCCCATTTTGAAAAGAAATCCCCTCATGGAATCTTTCTAGATCTCTGACGAGCACCTTGAAATCCCAGGTGTGTTAAAAATTTTTAGAACGTTGAGCCGTGAAAATAATAATAAAATTCCTACAAAAATGTTTTTAGGTCCTAATTTAGCTATTTTACAGGGATAAAAGTGGAAATTGCACTATACAGTTTGTTGTGCTATTTCTTCTAAGTACACTGATTCCCATGTGTGGTGCAAAACTATAGTTTGGCTGCATGGCGGGGATTCAAAGGGAAGGAGCACCATTTGATTTTTGTAGTGCAAAGTTATTTAGAATAGATTGTGGAGACCATGTCCCATTTACAGTTCTGCTGATGTTCGAAAATAGGAGAAACCTCCAAAAAGTGTAATTATTTTGGCAACTAGAAAATGTATCTATGGATATGGTGCACATCTTACACCCATTGGTGCTTCACAGATTTTTATAAAATTAGGCAGTGAAAATGAAAAACTACATTTTATTCAACAAAAATGAAACTGAGGGCACAAATTTTTAATTTTTACAAGCTTAACAGGAGAAAATGGACTACAACATTTATTAGGCAATTTCTTCTGAGTATGGCAATTCCCTACACGTGACCAGAAACTACTTTTCAGGCACGGTGCAAAGCTCAGAAGGGGAGCAGTGCCATGTTGGTGCAGTTTTGGCTAGTTTGCAAGTCCCATGTAACATTGGCAGAGCTCCTGAAGTGCCAGAAGAGCAGAGCTTTCCCACAAGTGACCCTATTTTAAAAATTGCATGTGTCAATGAATTCATTGAGGGGTGCAGTGATCATATTGACACAACAGTTCCTAGGTGTCTTATCTATCTGCTAATGAGCGCAGCATTTTTGGTGTTTGTTTATAGGCTAGGTCTTGGATCCAAGAGGAGGTCTTTTCTGTACATAATATTTCTTAGGACTGTGCTGACAGACTATACCTAATATGTACCAGATTTACCATAGCCAAACTACATGAATTTCACAGGGAGATTTATCGCATGATATTTGCATTGTATTGTATGATGTTTATGGTACTGTATGATATTTTCAATTAGGAAATGTTATTGTGGTGCACCACTGGTTGGGACGCCACGGAGGGGTACTGCACCCAGACCAGAGTGTGTAGTATCCCTGTGACCAGGAGACTGGGATGTCAATAGAGGACCCTCACCACATGCATCCACATACCTTAGGTCAGGGGACGAATAGGTTAATCCATTGTTAGGGAACAGGTCCCGGTGAAAGGAGCTTAGGTGGGTAGTGGAGAGCGGGAAAGTTAGTTGGGAGTCTGGGGGTGAACCCTGCAAGAAGCGCAGTGGCGAGCACCTTGTTTCAGGTGAACCGGAGTAAGAAGGGGATCCTAGAGTTTTGAGGTGCACCCGAATCCATGCCGTATGTCTCCCAGATGGAAGGATCCAATCCAAATCCCAAGGCTTTTATCCCAGAAGTGGAGAGGGTATGGACTTCTTCAGAGGTCGCGGTCAACCTGGCATAATTCTCCTAAGGCCCCGTGTAGGGTCTGGAGGCACGAAAAGTCAGGAGCCATCCATAAGGATCAGTGGGGACCAGCGGTGTGCTCTGTGCGCGGGAGCGCAAGGAAGGAACAGTGGGAGAGCACAGTAAGGATGGATGAAAGGACTAAGCAGGCACATCACAGAGAGCCCCGTGAGATATCCTAATCCTCTGGTGACTACCCAGGCTAGCGGTACCCGTTGACTGTGTGTAAAGACTGTTTGCTGCCTGAGTCACCAGTAAAACTCGGTTCAGAGACTTCAGACAGTGCGGTGTTTATTAGCCTGCACCAGAGGAGCCATACTCTTGTTCCAAGAGACTGTTAGCCTGCATCTCCACCTGATGAGCCGCCTCCCTGTGTGAGTTCTCTGTTTATTTCATCACTGTCCCGGGGATCCCGCTCCACCTATGGGGAGCATTACCGACTAGCTGCCTCATCATCATCTCTGGAAGTCTGCAGCAGCGCTGGTACTGTTACCGGATACCGAGGGTGGCGTCACAAACTTTCTTTATCTTTTATTTTTATTTTTAAAGCCCCTTTTTTAGTGACCACAAGGGCAACGGGACTGGGCACAGGTCGCCCGTGACATTCCCCAGTAAATCAACACCTGGAACCGGGTACCCCACGACCCTGGGGTAGGTCAGTATATTACAAATATTGTGGGATTTCACCTGGATTCCTTTCCAGATTTCGTCAATTGAAAAAGTCTTCACAAGTTTGTCCGAATGAATCGGAGAGATGCTTGGATAAAGGCTGAGTTTCATTGTCCTCTGAAACACATTGCAATAGACCATAGTTGCATACAAATTGCAGCATTTTGTTTTAATTATATCTGTTTCTGTATTTTAAATGTCCCCATACATCTTTGGACTTTTGCTGTGTAGGGAGCTGGGACTTTTTTCTTCTTTACTTACGAATACCAGCCCCATGGTGTCTTCTTTATTATGGCTGAGTATCAAAATTGTGGTGACCTCATACTGTTTGTTTAAATTATTTAATTAAATAATTTAAAAAAACAGCTTGGGGTTGTTTGTATTTTGATACCCAGTCAATACAAAGCACACAACTGGAGGCTGCAGCATCAAGCTGTCTGCTTTATCCTTGCTGGGTATCAAAATACAGGAGCTCCATACCTTTTTTCCCCAATTATTTATTTGTTTTTATATGCCACTTCAGGGACCCACACAGCTAGTATGAGAGCAACCAATAACAGACAACAGAAAACAAGGCAGGTGCACACTCTGACTGCAACCAATCACAGATGCTGTCACAGAAGATAGGCAGAGGAAGCAGGGGGACATTTATGAAGTTTAAAGAGCAGACCCAGAAGCGGTGTGGTCGCAGCTTAGAAACTCAGTACGCATAATGTTCCTGCTATTACCCTAATTTTGCTACATTTTGCAGCTTCCTAGCATTTACTACAACAATTTCACAGCACCAAAGTACTGGTACCCATTGACTTTTATATGGAGTTTGGGGATTGGGTCTCAAGTGTGGGTCAAGCCTGACCGAGCCTGGCTTTTTTTTCAATTCTGTATGGATCCGGAGAACCCGAACTTCTTCGGGTTCCCCATCTGAAGTAGAAATCAATTCCACTAGAAAAAAAATTACCCACCTCTACTAGTTAATACATATATAAAACGTCAAATAGCATATCCATTTATGATAGACAATAACCTGACCTGAATTGAGAAAAAATACATACATTTGTAAAGAACAAAAAAAAAGCCATATACTGTACTGCAAGTCACCGACTGTACATGCAAGCCTCTGAGTGATGACTACTTTAACACCTCAACACAGCCCTCAATTTGTTTCTTTCTTACTGTTCTTGAAATCAAAGCTCCAGGTGATTGATGGTTTCTCTATTCTTTGACATTTTTAATACACTGACAGGTTTGAACTTTCCTCCTCTTACATTTGCCTTTGCATTGTCCTGTGCTCTTATTTTGTCCTTGAGCTCACAAACCTATTTTATTCATATTTTAATCTCTTTAGGAATGCTACCTTTTTCGATGAATCATTGATGTTACAAAATGGTTAAATGTAAGTGTATAAATTTATGGCACGTACCCTAAACATTAACTGTAAAGAATTTTTTTTCTACATCTTGCTAATAAATTCAGAACTTAGACAAATAACAAAATGCAGTCACTGTGCTTTGTAGCTTGTTATACTTTGCAGGCATTGTGTAAAATATAAGATTGTGTAGAATTGTTATCATCATTTAGCAAAATATAAAATATGAATGTTTCATTTTGATCTTAGATACATTATCTAGGGAATTTTTAGAATATGACCTAGCCATTCTAATGAAGTTCTAGCATTTTTCTGGCATAATAAATTACATGCCTAAAGGGGGACTTCATGGAGATAAAAATAAACTGTACTGACCCTTCTCTCTTAATGGAGCAAAGTTGGACACTACAGTTCTAGGATTTATAAATTGCTTACAATTCAATAAAATCATATCTGCTTATCAGCACTCACCCCTCCCTTTGGGGACGGTGAAATTTAGTAATGCATATTGTTAAATTTTCAGGGGACAGGAAGCTACAAAGTTAATATGGCTGAGGGGAGACCTTGGCAGTGCTGAATCAATCAATGCAGTGTTTTGCCTCTGCTCCCAGCCTGATACATGACAGCAAACATCATGTATTAAGCTGTAGAGCAGAAGATCATAGCCTGTATTTAATTCTTCTTAATGACGATTGCTATTTGATGGGAGAACACCCCTCTTCTTACATTACATAAGATGTATATCAGGGGCTAGATTGTAGTGTGACCATGTGACTGGCAGTCATGCCCCCTGCCACGCCCTCTGTTCATACAAAAGTATGCAGGGGCAGGAAAGTAAGATGAGCATGTAGCCTCAGGATCCATGTCCCCACCACATCTGCTGCCCTCAGCAGCATCACTGAATTTCTCTGTCACCAAAGGGAGGGGTGAGTGCTGAGGAGCAGATATGATTTTATTGATTTATAAGCAATCTATAGATCCTAGAACTGTAGTGTCCAGTTCTGTTTTATAATGTAGCAGGGCAGTGACAGTACAAATTTTTTTATCTCCCCGTAGTTCCCCTTTAAACCTCAAAAACTATGATTAAAATAAACAGAAATAAAAAAAAAAACTTTTCTAACCCTTGAAAAACCAAAAGACCAATTTTTCATTTTTGAGATGTTAATCTTTGCCGTAACCTTGAGTTGCTTCTACAAATCCTTGATGTTGTGTTTCTTTGCTTTGCGCCAGGTTGTACTAAACGTTGATAGTAAAGTTCCATAAATGACTGCTTTAATTAAATTATCAGAAATGGCGAATATTTTGAAAAATCAGCAATTTTCAAAATTTTTTTTTTTTATACCCTTTAGGTACTTTCACATCAGCGGTATTTTGAAATCGCGGCAGATGTGGTGAAAAAACCGCATCTGCCGCGATTACCGCATACCGGCTGCACTTGCGGCGCGGTTGCGGTTTTTGCCATGCAAAGTATAGGCGGACTTGCGGCAGGTGCGGCAAGTGCGGTTTTGCACTCGCGGCAGGTGCGGCCGCGAAAAAAACCGCGGTCAGCCGCGGTTTTTTTCGCGGCCGCACCTGCCGCAAGTGCAAACCCGCACTTGCCGCACCTGCCGCAAGTCCCCCTATACTTTCTATGGGGATTACCGCAACCGCGCCGCAAGTGCAGCGGTTATGCGGCAATCGCGGCAGATGCGGTTTTTTCACCGCATCTGCCGCGATTTCAAATAAACGCAGATGTGAAAGGGCCCTTACATAGCAGATATCCACAACAAACAAAAAAGTAAAGTAGATATATGGGAAAAGTTTTTCAGCACTATTTTTTCAAAGATCTTTTAATTTTGCTGGAATGCTAGAAGTGTTAAAAATTTGAAAGCATATTTACAATTTTTTCAAGAATTCTTACAAATTAAATTTTTTGTGAATCTATTCAGATTTACATTTATTAGAACTCCACCCAAAATGATATTACTTTAAAGCTGTACCCTTCAATGTATTCAGGACAGTTGTAAAAAAGTTTTTTAATCATAAAGGTGCATCACAAAAATATAGTTTTAGCACTAAATTTGCTATATTCCAATATGTGATTGAAATCTACTGTTTTTGACGTGTACCGAGACTTGGAAATGATGGAGCACCATTTGATTTTTAAAGAACAATATTGGAATATATTGTGGATTCCATGTTGTATTTGCAGCGTCTCTGAGGTGAAAGAACAGCCAATACCTCTCATGAGTGACCAATTTTAGAAAAAAATACCCCTAATGGAATTAATGTAGGGGTGTACTAAGTAATTGTCACAAGGATAACAGGAGAAGCTAGACCACATAGAATATTACACAATTTTTTTTAAAAAACAAGGTGACATACTTAATGTGGTGAAAAATTGCTCTTTAGGCAGGTTTTACACTGCCTTTTTTGGCATTCATTGGAATCTGGCCTAAACTGCATACACCCGCATCAGTTTTCAACCCCATTGACTTTCAATGCGGTCAGAGACACTTGCAGGTGCATCCAGTTGTGTATGGTTAACCCTGGATCCGGGTGGATGTGGGTGTTCACAGATTTTTTATGGAGAAAAAACTTGCATGTTTTTGGGATTTGGTATCCATGAAAAAACGTGAACCCACGGATCCACTCAGATCCATTCCATGGGTGAAATCTAAATGGAGTCTATGAGATTCATTTGGATTCCAGATCCCGGTGGATCTGGATTTCCGGTCTGTGTTCTATGAAGTGCACATTCGCAGAACCACTCACAGGATCCCTGTCAAATATGCAACCAGATGCTCCTGCATGAGATACTGGTGCATCCAGTTTCATTATTGTGGGGGAATCCGGGGGCATACAGGCTTTTCCTGCATGCCCCCAAATTCCAAAATACGCTAGTGTGAACCCAGCTTAGGCATATGGCAGGACTACGAATAAAAGGAGGGCCAAATTGGCAGAAACAGATTGCAAATGACAGATAAAACTTTCTGAGATTCAAAAACAGCAGAAATCTTCTATAATTGACCCAAAAATTGAAACTAAACCATTCAATGAATCAATCTAAGGATATGGTGAGCATTTTTAACCCACTAGTCTTCATAGAATTTTGGAGATTGGGACTAGTGATGACTGAATGGCATAATATTCGCACTCCCTATGCTCGTAACGAGCACATCTGGCTATAAAACAAGTATTTCCACGATAGAGCAAAAGGGTCGGCTTTTTACCATTTCAACTGCATAAAACACCTTGCTGTGTCCCCAGAAAGAGCCTAACATCCAATCTGCTCTCACTGAGGTGCCAGCTCACTTTGTGTACTAAGGGGAGAAGGCAATACGTGTCAGATCGATAATGATCGACACCTTACTCACGAACACCAACGTTACTCGCCGAGTAATGAGTGTATGGCCTTGTTCACACATACCAATGCATTTTTTTAGCCCTTTGAAAAACTGATCAGTTTTTCTAAGAGTGCCAAATAGTATCCCCTGTGGGTCTGAAAGTGTTTTTGAAGTTTTTGGACTTAGGCCCCTTTCACATCTAATGCTTTGCTGCGTTTTGCTTAATTTGCCTTTCCATGTGTTTTAACCGCAAAAACGCATCAAAACGCATGCGTTTTTGTTGCCATTGATTTTAATGGAAGCGCAATTAAAAACGCATGTGCATTTGCAAAAACGCAAAATGAATGCGTTTTTGCAAACACCAGCCCAAAACGTTGTTTCCCTGTGCGCTCGCCATAAGCGGACAGTAGGCAGCCTGCAGTATGAACTGGTTACCACGATACACATCGGGTAACCATGGGCTGCATCCGCAGACAGCGCCCACACACACGCACCTGTGCTTCTCTCACAAAAACTAAGGATTAAGCGCAGAAGGTGTGTGGACAAGGCCTAAGAAAATAAACAGCAAATAAAAATTGATCATGAGTCAGTTTTATTCTTCAGATAAGTATAGTTTTAACCTAAAACATTTCAAGAGCCAGAGGGTGTTTTCACATCTAAGGTTTGTGTGCGTTTTGCAAAATTTGCGTTTTTAGGCGTTTTTAGCGCTAAAAACGCTAGTGCTTTTGTTTCCATTGACTTGAATGGAAACGCATGTAAAAACGCATGCAAAAACGCATGTGCGTTTTCAAAAACGCAAAATGCATGTGTTTTTGCCAACGCAGCACCAAAACGGCTTCCCCGGTGTTTTGGGCAGTGTTGCCAAAAACGCATGCGTTTTGCGTTTTTGAAAACGCACATGCGTTTTTGCATGCGTTTTTACATGCGTTTCCATTCAAATCAATGGAAACAAAAAACGCTAGCGTTTTTAGCGTTTTTTTGCAAACCGCACACAAACCTTAGATGTGAAACAGGCCATATTTATTTATATCACTCATGAAATTACGACATGAGTGAAAAAGTGAAAAAAAATGAAACATCTGAATGAGCCATTATACTGAGATTTGGCCCATTGAATAAAAACAGTTCTTCATGTCTGTCAATCTTCAAGGCAATTTTTTACTTCAGGGTTGTCATAGTAATCATCAGGATCCATGATCATGGGTTACCAATAGCAGCATCTGGATTATCAACTGAGTCGCTAAAAACTATGGCATTTAGGAGGTTAAAAGGATTTGATTTTTTGATACTTGTTTATTTTTGATGAGCAATAAAGTGTCTGGAAACACACCAAAAGATAGTATGATTGCAAGCAATTTGTGCTTCTATCACTTGCATCTAATTACCCAGTTATATGTACCCAAACTAGAGATCTCCTTCAGGAGTTTAAAGGGGGCAAATACTGAAGTATACAAACAATACTGTGGTGTGTAAGAGTTTTAATTCATCTATCAGTACTGCTGAATGTATGTGTACACACATATATATATATCTATATATATATATATAAATATATACACGCATACATATATCAAATATATATATATATCTTAGGGGGCCGTCACACGCACAGATATCTTTAGCGATATTGTAAGCGATCACGTGCACGCGCAATCGCTTACAATATCGCTCACATCGCTGGTGAGCTGTCACACAGACAGACTCACCAGCGATGCGGAGCCGCGATCTCGCTCGTTACTATGGTACACATCGGGTAACTAGGGCCGCGCGTCGCTTAGTTACCCGACGTGTACCATAGTTACCATCTCCCAGCATAGGCTCTGCCGCTGGGAGATGGATCATCGTGGTGTCATACACCACGATGATGCAGATCGTTGCATCGTTCATCGCTAGATCTGAGAACCGGAGCTCAGATCAGCGATGTCACGATCAAGCGATTTACCATCGTAAATCGCTTGATTACATGCAACGATATCTTGCCCGATATCGCTTAAGCGATCAAAAAGGAGATCGCTTAAACGATATCGGGCAAGATATCGTTCCGTGTGACGGCCCCCTTATATATATATATATATCCTGTGATGCAGAACACAAGTGATCAACTCAGCTTTTCACATTGTCTCTCTAGCCTAAAATGTTAATGATGCAATAATTCAGAAGTGGACACTTGATTATGTCTTTCATTCCTACAAAGCTTGTCAGAAATTCCCAAAAGATCAGCATACTCATGTCTTAATATACTCGGAGTAGCTCTGGGCATGTACTAAATATTAAGAAAAATCTAGCACAATATATTGTTTCATAGCTACGTGTTGCTTTTACAATAATTATGACCACTGCAAAAGTACAAATTTTTAGCTAATGCTTACTACTTTCCTTAGTCGCCCTGCCAGTCGTGATTGAAGAATTTAACAGCTGGGAATTGGCCCTCAACTTACTGACATTACATAAACATTTAGCTGGGGTTGACAACCAAAAGCTAGATTATTTTGTTAGCCTAACATTAATACCATTGATCATGTTTGATGTTGATCTGAATGGCATGTGAAAACTAGTTAAGAAATTAAAATTTTGATTGCATATTCCAATAAAATGTTTTATTTTCAAGGTGTGTATACCAGTTTCCAACTGATTGACAGCCAACTTCCTGCAGATATGCATCAGTGAGTATGCTGGCAATCAGCCTGATGTCGGTAGTCACACCATGTCAACAAATCAGAGTGGAGAAGAAACCAACGCTTTTTTGTTGTGATGTCATAGGAAACAGCAGAATTATCGGTAGGAACAGTCTGTGACTGCTTTGTGCTGGCGGAAAACGGCACCCCATCAATAAAGCAGGAGATTAGCACTTACCTGTTAGTTCTTCAGGACATTGTTAAAAAAAAATGTACCAGATATACCTACTTTCACATCAGCGATACTGAAGAAGCATGATGTGAACTAAGGCTACTTTCACATCAGATATTTTCACCATTCGTAGCAGTATTGCCATATCTGCCTCGTAATGGCTCATTTGCGGCAAGACTGTGTTCAGCCTAATTCATTCCCTATGGGACTCGTGGACACGTGGACTTGAGGCAAATCTGGCACTTGCGGCAAGTCAAAAATTCCATTCCATTCCTGCAAGTGTTGGATTTGCTGGATCCGGCAAAACTGCAAGTGCCACACATGTCCGCAAGTCCCATAGGAAATGAATTAGGTCAAACACAGTCTTGCCACAAGTGATCCGTTATGCGGCAGATGTGGCAAAACTGCCAGACCTACCGGGAATGGTGAAAATCACTGATGTGAAAGCAGCCTTAAGGTACCTTTACACGCCGCTACTGGATGATGGCTACAACAGGTACATGAGAGAAATGTATCTTGCACCGCCAATTCAACCCGTGGTAGCGGCGTGTGAAGACGGTTGTAGCTACCCGCCAGTAGCGGCACCTGTTTCCGAGCACTGTCCTATAACAGGTGGCTACCCAGGCGATTGTAGCGACCTGTATCGGCGTGTAAAGAAGGAACAGAAGGGTTGTTTCGACACCATGCTATGTACCTGGTATGTACCTGGGGCGTGACACAGACTCCGGGAAACCACCCCCCTTCAGCGATCATTGGAGGAAGCTCCTGCATTACGATTGGTCGTTGCTGCATAGGCCGGAAATTTAAGGAGCTGACCAGTCACACTACACAATTGCTCGAGCGTCATGTATTAATCAGCCTCCTGCACTGCCTGGCCAATCATGATGTTATTGCTTTGTCCTATCAGCGTACGGACTTCTCGTAATCCACAATTGTGGCACGCCTATGTGTTGGCCCTGCTGCACCAGGTCCGCCCATATTAGATTGTTGTAGCGGTGTGTAAATGAGGTAAGGTGCTCGGCAGAAGGTAACTTGAGACACCCGGCGGTGTATCTAGAGATAGAGGTAACCTACTGTAGCGCACCTTGTTGCGGCGTGTAAAGGTGGTGCGATTACTGTTTGCAACCGTTTGTGCGTGCTCGTGCACGTGAAGTACCCGGTTGTAGCCACCATCCAGTAGCAGCGTGCAAAGGTACCCGTAGGCTGCGGCCACACATGCCAAAACGTTTTTCAAAGTGTTCCGGGTTTTTTTTGGTGCTTTTGGAGGCTCCTGTGCTCCCAAACGTTTTTTGGATTTTTTTTTCTTGTGCCAAAGAACAGACCATTAACGGATGGGGCCAAAATGTGCCATTTAAAAAACGGATCGTTTTTCCATAGGGCCCCATGTTATCAAAAAACGGTCCTTTTTTTCCAGCACCCAAAAACATTGCTAGCAACGTTTTTTGGACCCTGGGAAGAGGTCCTCAAAAACGGAATGACACAGAAAGTGCCCCATCCGTTAACGGACCATTTTTTGGACTTAGAAAAAAAAGACAAAATGTTTCCCAAAAACTTATCCAAAGCAAAAAAGGATTGGCATGTGTGACCACAGCTTCAGTAGAATATTTAAATTCCCATCTACATACACCAGCATGTTTCTGCTATCCTTGAGCAGAGTACTACATCCTAAACATTTATATAAAAAAGGACATACTATCCTACATTTGTAAGAAAAAGGTTGCACCATGGATGTAAGGTTTCCTGTGGCAGGGATTAATTGCTTAAAGAGGACCTGTCACCCCTCTGCTGCATGGCAATCTAAATGCAGCACTGAATGCAGCATGTCTGCTGCATTCAGGGAAGGGGTCCCCCATGTGTCTTTGTGCTCTGTACCACGAGGAATTTGAGCGAATACAAAGTTGATTGGTGGAAGGATAGGGGTTCCAGGAATGAAAAGGTGAAGTCACAGGAAGGGGGAGGAGCTAAAGATACTACAAGTGATAAAAGGGAGCCTGAAGCTATCAGATGGTACCTGCCATTTTTGCTACTGTCAGCAAACATGCACACATGCTGGAGTGTGAGAGACAAGGCCTCCTGATGAACTGAAAGGTGAAAAGCGTCGAGGTGGATACAGTGGAGGTGGCAATACCTGTAAACATCTGCCAAGATAAGTACCAATTCGTCCAAACCCATTATCATACATTACTGCTCTCCAAAAAGGTTGAGGTTGATAGTATAGGGGCAGGCCAAGGTACTAGCCAGTGGTGCGTGGGGGTGACATATCATTTTTTAGGGCGCCAACCCCCACCGTCAGCCAGGAGCAGTATAACAGGTAGAGCCACCCCTTTTAACCACTAAGTGTACTGTGCACCTACGTTTATTAATATCCTCTATTTCACTGCAATAATACCCCCTGCACTGTCTCACACCTTACAGGGACAAGTGAGGGCAGGCAGAGGGATAGTTGATGAGGAGTGGGGGTACCACAACGTTCCTTATTAGGGTGCCGACCCAGCTAAATGTAGGGGAAAAGAGGGAGTCTAGAGTTCAGGGCCTAGTTTTTCCTTCTTCCTCTCACTGTGCACTTGGTTTTTAAATCATTTGTTGTTTGTGTTTGCATTAATTAATAAAGTTTGGGTTTTATACATATGATTTCAAAACCCCGAAGGCCATGAAGGCAGTCCCTGTGACTAGAGTGAGCTGGATTCACAGTGGCCATTCCCTCCCCCTCTTTGCATGTGAGCCACCTCCTGCTGTGCTGTTTATGCTTTGTCAGGACAGGAATCTGGAGCTGTCATCAGGACTAATGATTTGCATGCTGTGAGTGACAGAGAGGAGAGAGGAGGAAAGCATAAACAGCACAGCAGAAGGCGGCACACAGAGGCAGAGGGGAGGGAATGGCCACGATCAATTAAACTCACTCCAGCCACAGGGACTGTCTTCATGGCTTCTAACGTGAGTTTTCCTAAGTCTATATCTCGGGGTACACAGCACACAGACACATTCGGGCCCCTTCCCTGAATGCAGCAGACGTGATGAATTCACTGCTGCTTTTAGATTGCCATGCAGCAGGGGGGTGACAGGTCCTCTTTAACCCTTGATAAGTTTTTTTTCCTACAACAGCGTGGCATTTTCCCCTTCCTCTCTCTGTTTTTGATTATACTTTGCAAAAGGTGCTGCAGCAGACCTGTCAATGATTTGATAGCAGTTGTGGCTCTTCTCAACTGCACCAAGTGAGCCTATCATCCCTCTAAAGAGGACTCCTTTATCCTTAGATAAGACCCTATTTGCATTTCTCTTGTCTTTTCAGCTTATCTAGCTAGGATAGATTGCTATGACAGCAGGTGTTCTGCTGAAGACTCCATCTCATGGCGTGTGTCTTCAAAGCGTCTTGAATCTTTGTCACTATAAAAGAGACGGGTATTATTTTATTATCAATATGTTACTACTTTTATTTTTGTGATCTTCAATATTGTTATACTTTTATCCATCTGCTCATTTTTGTTTTTTTCCATTGGTTTTGCAGCTTTTTGGCCTATGTGAACTTGCAACTACATACAGCATGCATATACTTTCATACCAGTTTTTTTTTTTTTTTGCAGTAGATGCAAACTAAGTGTTCCTGACTTTAATTTTGAGCTGGACATTATGTGTATATAGCTTCCCATTGCAGGGTGTTTCCTGTTGGGTCCACAGGTCCTGCTCAGTCCTAATCACAGTTAAGTCACTTGACATCTGGTAAGTTTTTTAAATATTTGATGCAGGGATAGGACCATCCCAATGGCGTGACCTTGGCATGGTGGGCTAGCTTCTACATTTTTTGATCAAAATACTATTACCAAGTGCTCTATTTTTATTTCCATGCACAATTACAATTTATAAGTTTACATATTTTAGGGAATAATTTTTACTTAGTTTTTTCGGTTTTGCTGTTTTATGGCCTGTGTGAACATGCAACCACATACTGCATGCATATACTTGCATTTCAGTTATTTTGTTTGTTTTCTTAGGGCCCGTTCACACGATTGCGTATTTCGTGAGTATCTGCCGTGTGCATACAATTTACATACTTCCGACCTCATTCTGAGTACAGGTATTCAGGCTCATTCAATTTTTTTTAGTTTTGAACAAGAACACACATAATTAGTCAGCATG
Organism: Allobates femoralis; assembly: GCA_033576535.1. NCBI lineage: Eukaryota > Metazoa > Chordata > Amphibia > Anura > Aromobatidae > Allobates > Allobates femoralis. Next base: position 165,813,978 of record JARQOC010000001.1, on the reverse strand, counting down.
TGACCACACATATGTGAACAACACTAAATGTACTGCATTGTGAGGTCTGCTGTCAGATACAGTGTCACCCCTTGTGGAATGTCTCTCCACCCTGTGTGCTCTCTCTCCCCTTGTGCTGTTTCTTCCTCATTCACTCTCTTTCCTTACTATGTGCTGTCTCCTCCCCCTGTGTGCTTTCTTTCCTACGTGCTCTGTCTCTTCCCACTGTGCACTGTCTCTTCCCCTTGTGCGCTGTTTCTTACTGCTGTGAGCGGTCTCTTCCCCTGTGGCTGCTGTGCCTGTCTTCTCCATGTGTGCGCACGGTCTTCTCTTCTCCATGTGCGCTGTCTCTTCCCCTGTGACTGTCTCTCCCCATGTGCTGTCTCTTCCCCCTGTGTGCTTTGTCTTCCCCCTGTTCACTGTCTCTTCCCCTGTGCACTGTCTCTTCCCCTGTGGTATACAAAGATGGAGACAGTATGAGTAGGTGCTCATGCTGCGACCATCTTTGCATACCTTAGGTGTCCAAAGATGGTGGCCACATAGCAAGCATGCGCACTTACTCACCATCTTTGTACACTTGGGCATACAAAGGTGGTGACTGCCTGAGTAAGTGCGCTGCCGTCTATGATAACTGAACATCAGGACATAATTTGATGACAGACAAGACAGGAGGATTATGGCAGATACGTGTGTGTGTGTGTGTATATGTATGGGTGTGTGTGTGTGTTTGTGTGTGTGTGTATATACATATTTGTGTTTCTCTGGCCTTGTTCACACTCAATTTGCTTTTTTTAGCAGGAAAAAAACCCTCTTTAAGGAAAAGTGTCCCTTGTGTGTCTGAAAGGATTTGACACTTTTTTGGACTTAGTCAATTTTTTGCCCAAAAACGCAGGCAAAAACGCTAGCGTTAACGCAGGGTGCATAAATGTGCCATTTAAAAATGCATGCGTTTCCCAAAGGGCCCCATGTTATAGAAACGCATGTTTTTTTTTAACATGGGGCCCTATGGGAAATGCATGCGTTAATACTGGTGCCTATATGTGCCCTGCGTTAACGCATGCGTTTCCCATAGGGCCCCATGTTAAAAAAATGCATGCATTTTTGGAAACAACCCCTGCGTTTTTTTCCTGCACCCAAAAAACTCTGCATGCAGCATTTTTTGGACTGGGGGAAAAAAATGCAAGTGGAGCTGAAAAACGCATGTACACTCAAATGCACCCTGCGTTAACGCACCTGCGTTTTTTTTAACACCCCAAAAAACGCAGAGATGTTAAAAAAAGCTGTGTGTGAACAAGGCCTCTGTTTTTCCCCTCTTGTCAATTCTGAGTTCTCCCAATGCTCCTGCCATTAATTATTGCAGTCACCAGAGTGTGCTTACACTCCATTTCCTCCACAGGCCATAGAGCCTCGGACATCCCTGCTGGTTGTGTGCAGCGGTGGGTGCAGGGGGCTGTGATGTCATGCACGGCACCAGGTGGCATGGGCGTAGGGGTGTGTGGTGGTAAGGTTCCTGGTGTCAGGTCTGGCTGTCGACGGTACAGCTGGTAGTATTGTGCATAGGGCCATTACCAACAGTGGGTGCCATGTTTTCACACCCATCACTTGGGTATGCAAATATGGCTGCCGTTAGTGCGTGATAGAAAGATATTCGGATGAAAGTGGATGACGGATGAGACTTCTTTATTATGTAAGTACATACACTCATTAACTTTGAAATTGCAACACCCAGAAGGAAAAGTCATGGAGTTGGCATGCAGATATATATACACTTACATGAATTTGCAAACAATTAATTAGGTTTTTGTGGCTATCTGGTCTAAATATGCTGCCATGGCCTGCGGAGTCTTCAGACTTATCTCCTAATTAAGATATTTAAGATCTCATCAAAATTAGATGCCAGAGGAAGATCTTGATGATTTGCATGCCTAAATGTATTTAATGTGGTAGAACATTCCTTAGACAATTGTTAATAACCTCACAGGTAGCATGCCAAGGCTAGAAAGTATTTCTGCACGTAACGCTTTTACTTAGTCTTCAAAACACTGATGCATTTTGTTTCCATATATTTAATCATTTGTATATTGTTAATATGTCTAGTAAATTCTGGAACATGGACAAAGTGAGTGAAGATCTGTTGGCATGTAAGATTCCCTGTGCATAAATATATGTACATATATATATATATATATTATATATATTATGTGTATGTATGTGTATATATATCTATATCTATCTATATATCTATCTATCTATCTATCTATCTATATATATATACGATGTGAACAATCTGACACATGTTGACAGCTCCTTTCAGTAAATAATGGGAGCTGGCACCTAAGTATTATTATTATTAAGTATTTATATAGTGCCATTAGGTTACATGGCGCTTTACAAGTGAGAGGGTAGACAGAGACAAGTGGTAGAAATGACGACAAATCAATCGTACGGGTACAATAGGAAGAGGATCCTGTCCGCGAGGGCTCACAGTCTTCGGCTCTCTTTGGGGGGGCACAGCAATGTTTTTAAAGCATTGGAAATGCAAACAAAACACACCCTCCTGCCCTGTCCCAGCAATGCTCGTTTAATGGCCAGATGTGGGTGGGAGGAGCCTATCACTAATTGACTTGCATTTGACTTGCTATTCAGACGAGCACAGAACTATTACAAAGTACTTGCTACCAGTATAGCGATTACGAATACTTTGCTGTGCCCCCCAGAGAGTCTACCATTCAAGAGGCTCTCACTGAGGTGCCAGTTCCCATTATTTACTGAAAGGAGCTATCAATCGTGTGTCAGATCGTTCACTATCGACACATCACTTACGAGCACCAGCGATACTCGCCGAGTAACAAGTATCACGAATACAGTATTATCCGTGCGAGTAGCAAATAGTAACGATTACACTTGCTCATCGCTACACATAACCTAAAGGAAAAAATAGGGTTTCCCCCCAACTGGAGAATAAAATGGTTCCATCTCTAAAGGAGGCAAATCTTCTTTTCCAACAGATCTAGTAATTTGTGCAACATCCTACACCTGAAGCTGGTAATAATAGAATGGTTAATAGTCTAAAAAGAGGCTTAGATGTTATTTAAGAAATACTCGTGTGCTCATATATAATTTTTTTTCTAAATATTGATTCAGTCAATTGATTTTTGGGATCAGGAGGGAATACCTATTGTTTAAGGCAGACTGGATAATGCATTATGGATGTACCTCTACCCCATTATCTTTATCCTTTCCCATCTGCTACAAGTTGATAGACGTGTGTGCTTTTCAATGATATTATATCTAAGCATTACAAATTCATATTTTACTTATATTATTTCCCATTTTAACACATAATAAAATTTAAGTCAGGAACACGGTCTTGAGTATGTTGCTCTGTACTGCAGGGGCCTATTTATTTCAGTTATATTTATGCATGATTGCAGAAAAAGGCCAATTAAATGAATATTCATTTTAAGTTCCCCTGTGTAATGCTTTTAAAAACAAACCTTGCACATACTAAAAAGTTAATATTCCTTGCATTTCTCTTAACCAAATTAGTACAAAATGGAGCATGCCAGAATATGCTGATTCTTCATCTTGTGTGCAGTAACAAGGCAGTATGCAGGTACAGTGAAACGAAAGCTAAATGACAAATTATCTGCAAAGCTTCGATATATGTAGAAAATAAATGCATGCGGTATTTGCATACAAAGTATTGCTACCATTGCCATAGTTTTAGGGCCACTTTAAACACACCAACTTATCTGTCCAACTTCTGAACAACTTACTGGTTGCAGTGAAATCATGGACACATTGCTCCATTTTGTGGCTGTGTACAATGTAACAATGTGTCCATGATTTCACTGCAACCAGTAAGTTGGTCAGAAGTTGGACAGATAAGTTGGTGTGTGTAAAGTGGCCATTATTCACTAAATTATTAATAGTGTCTAAACAAACATCGGTCCCATCACATATGGAAAGAATTTAACGGTGTTTAATGTTGTTGTCCATTATTCAATATATTGTTTATAAGAGTAGAAGAACTGAAGGTGAATCCTAAACCAGGCTGTTGCCACATAATCTCAGAACAACATGAAGCAGACACAGAGACCCTGATGACAGTGATGTGCCACTTGGGCTGCTTAGTGTACTTTTAATAAAATCACTGTTTAAATCATGAGAGGACTAGTAAACCTGCTGCCATGTAGACCTTTCATATTCATGAGCTCTGTATAACCCCATCAATATCACTTATTGGCAGCTTTTTACTTATATACACTGTACACAGAACACTGCCACTCAGTGGTGTGGATGGGGTTATATAGCCCCTCCATCAAATAACTGCTAGCTCTGCAGCAGAGAAAACAATGGTTTTAGAAATATGACCACAAGCAGCTCAGTAAGTGACACATCACTGGAATGCAGGATCTCTGACTCTACATTATGCTGCTCTTAGATGGGGTAGCAAAAGCCTAATGACAGATTCCCTTTAACTACATGCTATTCTATAACTACATATTAAAAGGAATCTGTCACAGATACTTGCCACATGAGAGCAGCATAATATAGGGACAGTGAACAAATCTTCCCTCTCTATACTATATAACAACTATTGTTTTTTTTCCTACTTCCCTTTGATGACATATCGTGTTGAAGCATCCTGGGACCCTCACACGGAGCATCAGACAGCGGCAGACACTTCCTCACCCATCCCTGGAGTCAGTGTCACTGTGACACTCATTCCAGGGGCGGGTCTGTTCCAAATGTTTACTAAGGTCTCCAGACCCCTGCCCCCCCCCCCCCCCTTGCAGATACACTTCTCAGCCTGTCTCCTCCCTGCAGTGTAAATTATCAGCCCCACCCCCTTTGCCTCTTTGTAGTCCGCCCTCTCATCCCCACTTTTTACTCCCCCCCATCCCCCTGTCTGCAGTGTGTTCTCTTAGCCCCACTTCTTCTCCCCTTCCAGCAGGGTGTGTTCTCAGCTGCCCCGCACTGTAGTTGCACTGTGTCACATCTTCCTGTGTCTCTCCCTCTGTGCAATGCAGAATGTCAGGCTGGCAGTGAAGTAGCATAAGCACCGCCCACAGTGGGAGCTCCCTGGGAGACCCACTGCATCACTTATGCATATTGATTTCAGTGCACAGAGGGAAGGGTGCAGGATATGAGGGAAGATGTGACATGGTGTGGGGAGAGTGTACCTACAGGGGGCCATGGGCTGAGAACACACACTGCTGGGAGGGGAGAAGAAGTGGGGCTTAGAGGGCAGACTGCGGGGAGAGAAGGGGTGGGGCTGAGAAATTACACTGCATTGAGTAGGCGGGCTAAGAAGTCAATCTGCAGGTAGTTGGTCTGGAGATCATAATAAACATTTGGAACAGCCCCGCCCCTGGAACTAGCATCACAGTGATGCTGTGTATCAGGGGCGGGCTGAGGATATGTCTGAGGCTGTCTGATGCTGTGTGTGAAGATCCCAGCATGCAGTGGGGCTCTCACACGGTGCATCATCCAGCAGGAAATAGAAAAAATAATAATTGCCGTTATATAGGGACTATAAGAGAAATTAGTTTAGATTAGAGGGATATATTAGGGCCTTTTCACATCAGCGGTAAGCGCTGATCCCGGCAGTTGTGGTGAAAAAAACGCAACTGCCACGGTTTCCGCACAACGGCCGCACTTGCCATTCACCTGCGGCAATTGCGGTTTCGGCACTTGCGGCAGATGCGGCTGCAAAAAAAACAAATTTTTTTCCGCCCGCACCTGCCGCAAACGCCAAAGCCGCAGCTATACCGTTATTCAGTAATCAGCAATTACCGCTAATGTGAAAGGGCCCTTAGATAGGGAATTAAGAAGAGAATTAATGGGCTTGGAATACCCCTTTAAGGTATCTTTGCTGGTAATCTGGAACACTTCCATAGTATCTGCCATCCATAGCTTTAGTGTGACAGAAATCCAGCAAGAATTGTTCTAAACCTCTCTAAACCTCTCTCCATAATGTCTATTATCTTCCCTCTTTTTAATTTTTATCTTACTGTTCTATGATCCTCTGGCCATTATCTATTCGAACATATACATTTTACACAATGCTTTTTTGAGCCCCCCCATCCTCTTCTTACTATAGACCCCTTTCTCTATATTACTGCACTGTTGAACATTTCTTCTTGCAGTGACATATGGGTTGATTATTTAATTCTAGCATGGGCGATATAAGATCTTTGCCTTAAAAAAGCAATTTGTAAAAGTTCTTGTAATAAATTTTGACACAAAAAATCTATTTTAATAAAAGAAAATAAGTATTTTTTTAATTAGAAAGATAAAAAATAAGACAGCAAGATAAGATGTAATGTAAATAAATTAAGATAAATATAAAACAACTATCGGTTACAGATGGATCAAACCTAATTGGAGCCAAAAGGTTGCCTAAAATAGAAATATAACAGTAACTGAGGAGGTGGGGGGCAAGACATCTGAGTGTGCCTTTACCTAGGTAACTATGTGTACAACTACAGTATCTGTCCACACACAGTACGAAGACCCTACTGTACCCCTCTCAACTATCCCGGCAAAGCATGGTGACTTCAACATTGTATTATCTCCAACTATGACCCCCACAGGGCCATACATAAAATATAATGGGCCTATATACAGTAAAATAGTCTCCACAACACTTCACACTGTATAATGGCCCCAATACATCTTCACACTGTGTAATGGTCCCCAACACAACCATAAAAAGCCAACCATAAAGTATAAAAGTTCACTCATAGCCTTACAAATATTTTAATGAACTCCCCAACCCTTCCATATAGTATATGCTACTCATAGTAGTCTATATATTATAATGCACCACCATAATCCTTCATAAATTATAATGCAGCCCCCATAGCCCTCCATATATTATAATGCACTTCCATATTCCTCCATAGATTATAATGCACCCCCACTGTCTTCTATATATTATATTACCACTCCATAGATTGTAATGCAGTCCCCATATTCTCTATATAGTATAATGCATTCCTCATAGTCCTCAATATATTTTAATGCAGCTTTTATATAATTAATGTATTATTCATATTCCTTCATAGTTTATAACACACCTTCATATATTATAATGCACCCCCAACAGATTATAATGTGCTTCATAGCTTAGAATGCAGTCCACACAGTCGAAGCATTCAAATCAAAAAATAAAAAACATATTATACTCACATACCCAGGGATCATAAGGAGTCTGCCAGCAGTGACAAATGCAGTGCTATCACTGCGCCAGGGCACTTGGAGTCCCAGCATGATGACATTATCGCGCTGCTCCACATCCCCACTGCATATGTGAGTCTCGCCAGTGCCGCATATCTGAATCTCCCTGCTCCAGCTGAAGTGGCCTGCATCCTACAAAGTGTTACGTATTGACTGGATTGCAGTATGGAAGTGCTGCTGCTGTAGGTTTAAACAAAGCCTTTTTTTTCCTGCTCAGTGTAAGTAGATGAGGCTAATGAGTGGAGCATGTAGAACCAGATGTGTGTGTGAATGCTTAGGTGAAGCTAAGGGGCATTTCTGGGCTGGTTGCTCCCCACCCCTTGGCCTTAAATGGATCAGCTCACATCCACGTGTTGTTGCTGATTTCAGTTCACTTCTGGACTGTGACCTGGTGTGAGCAGTCGCTGATCTGAATAATGCTGTGGTTTTTTTCCTTGGAAGTTGCTGGGCTCCGTAGTTTGTTGTTGGTGGTAGGGGCTTATGCCTAGGGCTTCTCAGGAGTTTTAGGGACTTAGGTTGGTGGCTCGAACCTCCTCACCTTTAGAGGTACCTTTGAGATCAGGGTGAGCCAGGGACACCAGTATCAGGGCCAGAGTAGCTCACTTTATACCCTTCGTCCAGCTCCTCACTACCCCGACCCCTCCCAGCGTGACACAAAGTGGTAGAGCAGGGTAGATTGTATCTCTCTGCTGTACCGCAGAGTTCAACTGTAGCATGCACAGCGCATGCAGATACAGTTAAATTAGCACAGTTCTGGGAGAGACCATGGGATTGCAGGGCCTGTGGCAACCACCCCTTCTGCCCCCTGATAGGTATGCTACTGACTGGAAGCATAATCACTTACCAGATGATCCCTAGAGAGCAACTTATGTCATAGGTTTGTGCCAGCTGAGGAATTGTTGTCTACTCCACTTGGAAATCACAAGACTGCTCATGTATGTGGTCAGCTAAAGCGATCAATTTAGTAGTAAAGCAAGTTTACAGAAAAACATCGGATGGTGCACTCCTCTGGCCATTGTAGCCAATCACAGCCTTCTGCTGTCCTGTGATTTCTGAATGGAGAAAGGCGCAGGGTACAAAAAATTTCCACAACGCCTTTTTAACTGAGCAGCAGAAATATTGTGAGAAACTGCATCTCTCATTCACATTAGTCATATAGGGGTAAATGTTACTATAATTCTCTATTATGTTATCACAGGATTACAGCCAAGGGTTAATTCATCCTTAAGGTCATGCCCCCCACTAAATATTAGACTGCATTAAAATTTTTCAGATGATTCTAAGATGCAAAGTGAATTCATTTCTCGGAGTACACTTACATTTTCTAATCAAGATGAAATAAATGTTCACCTCAATTATTTAAGTAATTATTAGAGACAATATTCTACTGATGAAGCTTCTATGCCGTTGCCAGGAGAACTCACTAAATGTCAGCAGGATACTGACGAAATTATTTACACTCACTGGTTATCCACTGTGTCACTGTCTGAATATAGACACATCAATTACTGTTGCATGAAATTGAACTTTATCAAGAGTATGATGTTAGCGATGGTCAACAAATTGTATAGCATACAGTAAATGTTTATCTTCAGATTTGCTGTAATTTATACTTCATGCTCCAGTAGTTCAAAGGGAAAATGGAGAGGAGATCGGACCAGTTTATAAAACAGATGCACACATTTTAAAATAGAATTAAAATATGAGCCACACAGATCATTTGGGGTAAATGCTTTCCTCTGTTTGTTGGAAATAAAAAATGGTAAATGATGGATTTTAAATTTTGCCATGCTGAGGTTAATTACATGTATTACATTCTACCAGTGATACTCCTAATAAGAAAGTTTTGTTATAAGGTCTGTACTGAGATGTATAATTTATGCATCAGATTTCACTATTCATTTTTTTCTTGTACATAGATACAGCTTTCTGGGCCGTTACAGTATCTCCAATGCTGCAGAAATGCTCAAAACCATTATGATAAGTTTAATGCAGAAAAACAAATGGGGGAAAGACTTTGCTCTTAAGATTCTCGGATAAATCACTGAAAAGAAAGGGGCGCACATGTGTGTATCTGTCAGACTCAGAGATAGATATAGTAGTGAATCGCTCACCTGATGTGGTTGTGAGACATCACAACCACCTTTTTTGACTGTGACAACTTAGATGTCAAGCTTTACATGTATGCAGCAGTCCTCGCTGCCCTCCCCTGTCTAGGGGGTCCTCATGTGATCCATATCTAATACCACTTCGAACGCACGCCCCACTTCACCATTGGCCTGGGAGCGTGGGAGCATAGAAAAGCCTGTGAACTCCAATAGGTGTACCTTCCCTTCTGAGCTTTGCAATGTGCCTCACGGGTAGTTTTCTACCATATATGAGGTATTGGTGAACTGTGAAGATATTTGTAATTTGCAAATTGCAAGGTCCATTTTGTACTATCACCTTTTTTAAAAAATGAAACTTTAGGGCCAAAGCAACATTTTAGTGGAAAAAAATGGTCATTTTTATTTTCACAGCCCAATGTTATATTGAGGGATAAAATTGCTCACTACACCCCAAGATGAATTCCTTGAGAGATGCAATTTCTAGAATGAATTCACTTGTGAAGAATTTCTGCTTTTGGCATATCAGGGGTTCTGAAAATATGACATGATGTCTGCAATCAAATCCAGCCAAAATGGCATTCCGAAATTCAAGAGCTACTTGCCTTCCGAGTTCTGCTTTGCGCCCAAACAATAGTTTTCCACCAGATACAGGAGCATTTCAATTAATTAGAATAGAATGAATTAGAATATCATCAAAAAGTTAATTTTTTTCAGCAATTCAATACAAAAAATGAAATGCATATATTATATACAGTCATTAAAGAATGATCTATTTTAAAGGGAACCTGACCCCTAAAAAGTAGCCCCCTGTCTCTTAAGACCTGTCCCTGCACCATTCTTAGACATTTCTAGCCATCCCTTTGTGCTAAAAAAGTGTATTTGTAAAGTTCATAAAAGTGACTTTATTACCTGCACCCACTGCGGCTTCTCAGATTTTGAGAAGCCGCAAAAGGCGATGCCTGGTGCTTCTCCCCGCCACCTGCAGCCTAATTATTCACACCCCTATGGGCGTGCTAACCAGCAGAGAGCCGCCACGTGCGTCACATTACAAGGGCAGTATAGCCGCTATGGCGCTAAACGCGTCATATCCGGCTATACTGACCTCAGTACACCCAGACCTCGTGACACGCATTGCGCATGCGCGAGGTGTGTTCACGGCAGCTTATTTGAATTTCAGTTTCTCGATGTGCAAACCTGATAGAGACATGCCCCAAGCGACTTGCATCTGTAATTGTAGCAAAAGATGATGCTACAAAGTATTAACTCAGGGTGGCTTAATAATATTGCATGCCCCACTTTTCAGTTTTTTATTTGTTAAAAAAGTTTAAAATATCCAATAAATTTCGTTCCACTTCACGATTGTGTCCCACTTGTTGTTGATTCTTAACAAAACATTAGAATTTGTATCTTTATGTTTGAAGTCTGAAATGTGGCAAAAGGCTGAAAAGTTCAAGGGGGCTAAATACTTTCACAAGGCACTGTATATCTAATATATAAAGCTGAATGTGTGTGGGTATGTATGTGTGTATGTATGTCCGGGATTGGCATCTACACCGTCGCAACTACAGCCACAAAATTTTGCACAGTCACACGTCTGGACCCCGAGAGCGTCATAGGCTATGTTGTGAGGCGAAATTTTAACCCCACGCGTTCCATTTGACCAAACAATTTTGCCCCTATCTACATAATGGGGAAAAAGTGAATGGAAAAGTGTTGAGGAAAAATCGACAGCTGTCAGCTATAGCCACAAAATTTTGCACAATCACACGTCTGGATCCCGGGAGCGTCATAGGCTATGTTGTGAGGCGAAATTTTAACCCCGCGCATTCCAATTCACCAAACAATTTTGCCCCTATCTACATAATGGGGAAAAAGTGACAGTTACCAGTTGACAGTTGTGAATGAAGGGGCTTAATGATAGCGCCAAAGACTAACAGCACATACCAGCATATAGTCACTAAGGTGGGGCCCTACCATGAGATATTCACCACGCACAGGGACATGTATACACACCACACACCCACAAAGAGTAACAGCAAGTGTATAATCGCTAAGGTGCAGCCCCAATATTGGATACTCACCCCGCACCCAAACAAACACACACACACACCACAAAGAGACACACAACACAGAGACACCCCCACGGGGACACACACACACCCTATAGCGACACATGCACTCACCCCACAGGGACACACACACACACAACACAGACACACACACACACACAGAACCCCCCCACAGGGGGAAACACACATACACACCCTATAGGGACACATGCACTCACCCCACAGGGACACACACACACCACACAGACCCCCCCCACAGGACACACACATACACACCCTATAGGGACACATGCACTGACCCCAAGGGACACACACACACACCACAAAGAGACACACACAACAGAAACACACACCACACAGACCCCCCCCCACAGGGACACATACACACCCTATAGGGACACATGCACTCACCCCACAGGGACACACACATGCACACACCCCAGGGACACACACACCACACAGACAGACGGCTATCTTTAATTTCCAAATATAAACATCTGATTAAAAACAGCCAATGTGCAACTCATGTGCCATATAGAGAATTAAGGCAGATGTCAGTCACATGAGCTGTCTATTATGTGTATGTGTGAGGTAACATATACTGCCCGGCCTGGGGGAGGGTTTACTGTTGGCTGGAGATTTATTAGGCTGCCTATAGCAACCAATCACAGCTCAGCTTCTATTTTCTTACAGGTTATTAATATGACATATTCAAATTCTATTTTGTTATAGCTAACATCATTTATTTATTAACCCGGGCATAGCCGGGTAGTACAGCTAGTATATAATATTTGCAGGAGATATGTATCCTGCATTTGGGCAGACGTTTACTGACCCCCTACACCAATTGTTGTCCAATTTGCAGGAGTATCCAATCAAAATCAGGACACACTGTGTTCATTTTACAGCTTTGCATGCTTTTAAAGTTCTTGAATTAGAAATTTGAATATTAGCCTTTCACATCATATATTATAATATTTAAAAGATAGCTGCAGTACCTTCTGTTATCACTGACGTATGACTATATTCAAGCCATAGCAACTTAGTTTTAGGCACAGATTCATAAATATTACATATTTTAATAGGAATGTTCAGCTTTGATAGGTATTGCTTCATTTAATGTATTGTTTATAAATATAATTTAAATAACTTAAAGCATATCTGTTCCAGAAGAAAGGAGAGGGGATTCAGCAGTAAAATCTATAAGGTGACCCTATGGAACCATTGAATAAGTGATAAGGCTGTATAAAATACATATGTATTAGTCTTTCAGCACAGGTTTGTATTAGAACCATACGTTTTAGCTGTCACCATAAATGCACGGGGATTCTCTTTTGCAAAACAATAAGGTATAACATTTTGTTACCGTTTGCAATTGTTATCCATGAGGCCAAATAAAAGGAAACATTGCAAGTAGAAGTAGCTGTAAAATATGGCTTCTTAAAATGCTACTAACATATTATGCTGTGAGGTAATCTCAATTTCTGAGGTCAGTAGTAAATCATAGCAATTCTTTCAATATAGTGAGTATATACAGCTCATGCAATAGCAGCTTTTCTACTTACCAAATGTTTAAAGCAACTCTGTATGTCATCATGTATTAAGTCTTTTATTAGAATGTGTCTTTGTACAGAGGAGGAAAATACATTCTTTTTAGCATCTTAGTTCCTTGTGAGAAATTACCTTCTAGTATGTACAGTAAATACGAGCACACTACCTAAAAAAGTGGAATACCATTTCTTTATTATCGGCAAATAACGTCTATAAATACTCAACAATATTTGGAGAAAATGATATGTGAACTTGAAAGTGATGTGTTATTGTTAAATTTTAGATATTAACTGGAGAATGAAATTAATAAATGTATATTTACATAAAATAGAGGGATCACATAACTGTGAGATCACTAGAGACCCATTAATATGTATTCATTTTATGTGGAAGAAACAATGACCAGTAATGTGTGGAAAACGGCAATTGCTAGACTAATGTACGCGGCCCGTAGACTAATTGCAACACATTGGATAGATGTAGAGGCCCCGTCAAGCAACAAATTCTTATCCCAGGTGATGCATACTATAAATTTGGAAAAAAGAATATATTGTAGATGGAAACAGGATATATTCTTTGAGAGTCTATGGTCACCCTGGTTGAATGGAATTTATATGAAGAGTGTTGGGGGGTGGGGGGTTGTTCGGGGAGGGGGTGACCTAGTTGTAAAACTGACGAAGTGATTTTTTTTTCTGTACTTTGTAATTTGCTAAATAAAAATGTATTTGGTTTAAAAAAAATGTATATTTACATTTATGTCTCCATGGTTACAGACTACAAACTCTGTAGTCAGATTTTACCAGGACCTGCATTTTAACATGGGTAATAAAAAAGAAATTTTAGGGAGTCAGAATACACTCAAAGAAATTATCCGAAACATAAATTAATTATCATCCTTAATGCCATAATCTAATCTATTTTCTAACACTCGCTAATTAAAAAGTTCCTTACAACACTGTTTAACCACTTCTTTTTTTAACTACTTCCTTTTTGATGACTCTTTATTTGAGATTCCAAGTGCATGCCATTATAAGGGGCCAGAGACTGCAGACAAAGCCGCGGGCTCTGCCCCATCCCTGAAACAAAGTATCATCAGTGATGCCCGCTTCAGGAGCTTGCATAGTCCTAGCTCTACTGAGCATGCATCTGTTTTTTTTTGGATGCCTAAAAGATTTTTTTCATTGTGTAATTACCCCAGTGACAGTACACTCTGGCTCACCATTAGACTATGTGACAAAAAAAATATATTAAGCCAGTTCTCAAGTGGAATAAATTTACATTATAGTTTATATCAATTGCCTGATATAATAGAAAGAAAATCTGTCATGCTACCGGTATGTCTGTCCTCAACAAGTCCAACTAATCTTTTCAATTATTTAGATATGTAGCAAGACTAGTGCAAAATTTAAAAAGTTACACCATTTTTGCCCAAGTGCTACTTATTGATTTAGTTTAACCAAGTGCACAATTTTAGCAAATTTGTTTAAATATTAGCACACTGTAAACAGTAAAATCCTTCAAAAAACATATCAGCAAATATTACCCCCAAGATACAATAAATAATCTGTGTGACAAATGTTTGAGTGGACGTTGTGGGCAATTAACTGCAAAATGAGTCAAATAAACTGATGCACTGGAAGCAATTTGCCAAATCATTCATCCTCAATGATTCTGAATGTGAAGGTCACAAATGGAAATCCACATTCACAAAAGAGTAAATAACAAAAAGTGACAGGCTTTATAAAATTATCCCAGGCTTTGATTATATATAGAGATGTCTTAGATTATATACAGAAATCTATGTCTGTGGCGCTGTCCTTTCTCATGTGAGTACGTATCTATAACCCGGATTGGACTCTCCGGGTTGGCCTTGCGTCCAGGAAGCTGGCTAGAGGAACGGGTAGTCCAGCTTTAATGCCCCAGGTGCTGTGACCAATTGACTTATACTGCATCCAGGTATCCGGGGCTTGTACTAAAACATGAACTTAAAAAAAGTCTGTGCCCAAGTTTGTCATTCAGGTACTGTTTGTATGTTATTAAAGTTTTATGAAAAGTTGTAGCTCAGCAAATCAACAAGTGTTATTGCATGCCAAAGATGACCATACAGTGCTGTGAGCAATACAGGTTAGAAAAAAATACTGTCTAGCATATTTTTGATAAACAGAGCAGGTAGAACAGACATCTGCAGGCTGCATCCATCAGCTGTCTGCTTTACCTTGGCTGGTTATTAAACATAGAGGGGATTCAATTACCAATTTTTTAATTATCTATTTAATTTATTAAAAAAAAGCAAAGGTAAAGCTGACAGTTGGGGCTTGTATTATCAAGGTAGGAAGATTCATGGTTATTTGGCCCTTTCTTGCCTGAATTTACCAGCCTACAGCCAACTAACAAATGGCGCATCACTTTAGATGCAAAACTTCTGGCGCTTTACTCAGCTCTTCCCTATTTACCTGAGGTAATAGGTTAGTTGGTTTGATGTCAGCTGGGATTTTTCAGCTGACATCAAGTCCTGATGTCCTCCATTATTAAATAGGCATGTATAGAGTTAAAAACACACCTTGCAATCACACCAGTGCAATCAAGAAAAGCCAGGTAAAGCTACAGGATTGTCACATTTAATGCATGCGCCACCTCTGGAGTGGTTGCGAACTGGTAGATTTAGGCTGAGAAGGGTCAAACGACCATAGCCCTTCCCACCCTGATAATTCAAGCCAACAGCTGTCTCCTTTACATAAAAAAAAGAGTGGAGTCCACACCGTATTTTTTAAGTTATTTATTTAAATAAAATCATAAATAAAAAAAACTCCATGGGATCCCATCTACTTTCCAAACCCAAACACCCACGGGTCCACTCATCTCTACTCTTAAGCTCTTTCAATACTTTTTTTTGCTTGAAACATAAACTTCCCCACTGTATTCTGCATAAAATAATAAGTCTGACAATTTTAAATCTTTCCATCATTCCATCACCTTTTAATTTATCCAGGATATCCAGTGCCTTGGACCAAGTTTTCAAACCTTGTAAACATTTGTGTGTTACACCTACAAACGTAAATGTATTTTATTGGAATTTTATGAGATATACTTTCATGTATTTGAGATCTGTAAAGGAAATTCATACATGATTTTCTAAATACCGTATATACTCATGTATAAGCCGACCCGTGTATAAGCCGACCCCCTACTTTTGCCCCCAAAACCTGGGAAAACCTATTGACTCGTGTATAAGCCGAGGGTGGACCCCAGCACAGGTATACAGCCCCCAGCAGTGTGGTATACAGCAGCCCCAGAGGTATATACAGCAGCCCCAGTGTAGTATACAGCAGCAGTTCCAGTGGTATATACAGCAGCAGCCCCAGTGGTCAGTATACAGCAGCCCCAGAGGTATATATCAGCAGCCCCAGTGGTAGTATACAGCAGCCCAGAGTAGAATACAGCAGCCCCAGGGTATATACAGCACCCAGTGGTATATACAGCAGCCCCAGTGGTAGTATACAGCAGCCCCAGAGGTAGTATACAGCAGCCCCAGAGGTAGTATACAGCACCCCAGTGGTATATACAGCCCCAGTGTATATCAGCACCCCAGTGGTAGTATACAGCAGCCCCAGAGGTAGTATACAGCAGCCCCAGAGGTATATACAGCCCCAGTGGTAGTATACAGCAGCCCCAGTGGTAGTATACAGCAGCCCCAGAGGTAGTATACAGCAGCCCCAGAAGTATATACAGCAGCCGCAGTGGTATAACAGCCCCAGTGGAGTATACAGCAGCCCCAGTGGTATATACAGCCCCAGTGGTAGTATACAGCAGCCCCAGTGGTAGTATACACAGCCCCAGAGGTATATACAGCAGCCCCAGTGGTAGTATACAGCAGCCCCAGTAGTGTATACAGCAGCCCCAGAGGTAGTATACAGCAGCCCCAGTGGTGATATACAGCAGCCCCAGTGGTAGTATACAGCAGCCCCAGTGGTATATACAGCCCCAGAGGTATATACAGCAGCCCCAGTGGTAGTATACAGCAGCCCCAGTGTGTATACAGCAGCCCCAGAGGTAGTATACAGCAGCCCCAGTGGTGTATACAGCAGCCCAGAGGTAGTATACAGCAGCCCCAGTGGTGTATACAGCAGCCCCAGAGGTAGTATACAGCAGCCCCAGAGGTGTATACAGGCCCCCCTTAGTGCACAAACCTGTAAAGGAAGAGATTAGTATACTTATCACTGTCCCGCTGCCGTTGTTCACCACCGCCGTCATGCGCCCCCAGTTCCGTTTCCGCTCCTCTGCGCCAGAATACGCATTCGCGCCGACCGAGGAAGCCGGAAGACCGGAAAGCGCGATGAACGGCAGCAATGAGGAGTCGGACAGTCTATCTTACTGTCTCTCCGGTTTACAGGCAGCCAATGACGTCAGCTGCGCCGACGGAGAAGCCGGAAGAACGGAGCCTGATGAGACGGAACGCATGACGCAGCGGACAGTGATAAGTATACTATCTCTCTTACAGTGTCCTCAAGGGCTGTATACGAGGGGCGGGCTGTATACGTATACACAGTATAGTGTATACGATACAGACTCGCTATAACCGAGGATTTCAGCCCATTTTCAAAACCGATAGGTATAGGTATTTCAAATAAATCGAAATCTGTTATTGTGAATTTGTATTCAACCCTCCTGAGTCAATTCTTTTTGGGACCAGGTTTCACTGCAATTACAGCTGCAATTCTTTTGGGGAATGTCTCTACCAGCTTTACTCTTAAGAACCTGACATTTTTACGCATTCTTCTTTGCTCAATAGCTCCAACTCAGTGAGATTTGATAGAGATATTCTCTGTACAGCAATTTTCAGGTAATTCCACAGATTCAAAATGCGATTTTGGTCTGGACTTTGAGTGTGCCATTCATACATGAATATGCTTTGATCTAAACCATTTTATTGTTGCTATGGTTGTATGTTTACAGTCATTGTCCTGTTGGAAGATGAACCCATGCCCCAGGCTCAATTCTTCCATATCATTTAACAGCTTTTCCTTTAGGATTGTCCTGCATTTGCCTTATCTCATCTTCCTATCAACTCTCACCAGGTTCCCTGTCTCTGTCTCATCCAGCGTCTTCCGTCTTCTTCCGTCTTCCTCCTCTGGCGCGCAGACAATGACGTCATTGCCTGCGCCGACCGGAGGAAGCCGGAAGAAGACGGAAGACACTGGATGAAGACAGAGGAGCGCGATGACGGCGGCGGGACAGCGGCAGCGGGACAGTGATAAGTATACTAATCTCTTCCTTTACAGGTTAGTGCTGCAAGGGGGGGCCTGTATACTGATGGGGGCGGGCCTGTATACTGTATACACTGTATACAGTGTATACAGTATACAGTGACTCGCGTGTAAGCCGAGGGGGGGACTTTTCAGCCCAATTTTTGGGCTGAAAAACTCGGCTTATACGTGAGTATATACGGTATTTCAACAATAAATCTGAAATCTGTTATTGTGAATTTGTATTCAACCCTCCTGAGTCAATTCTTTTTGGGACCAGCTTTCACTGCAATTACAGCTGCAATTCTTTTGGGAATGTCTCTACCAGCTTTACTCTTAAGAACCTGAAATTTTTACCCATTCTTCTTTGCTCAATAGCTCCAGCTCAGTGAGATTTGATAGAGATATTCTCTGTACAGCAATTTTCAGGTAATTCCACAGATTCAAAATGCGATTTTGGTCTGGACTTTGAGTGTGCCATTCATACATGAATATGCTTTGATCTAAACCATTTTATTGTTGCTCTGGTTGTATGTTTACAGTCATTGTCCTGTTGGAAGATGAACCCATGCCCCAGGCTCAATTCTTCCACATCATTTAACAGCTTTTCCTTTAGGATTGTCCTGCATTTGCCTTATCTCATCTTCCTATCAACTCTCACCAGGTTCCCTGTCTCTGCTGAAGAAAAGCATCCTCACAGCATGATGCTGACACCACCATTTTGATGTGGGCATTGTGTTTTCAAAGTGAAATGCAGTGCTAATTTTCCACCAAATAGAGCAGTTTGCATTTAATCTAAAATGTTCTATTTTGATCTCATCTGACCAGAGCATATTCTCTGAAAGTGTTATCAGATGAGGCCAAAGTGGAACTTTTTGGGCTAAATGCAAAACGCTATGTGTGGGGGAAAACTACTACTGCACACCACACTGAAAACACCATTCTCACCATCATACATGCTGGTGGCAGCAGCCTTATGTGGAAATTCTTTTCCTCTGAAGGGACAGTGAAGCTTGTAAGAGTAGATGGGAAGATGAATGTAATTAAATACAGGGAAATCCTGGAGGAAAACCTGTAAGGGTACCTTTACACGCCGCAACTTATTGCGGCGATCGGAGGCAACCTAACGTGCGGTGCACATTTTTCATGGTTGCCTCCAAACGCTGAAGGCGCATTTACACGCCGCAATTTCGCCCTCAACCTAAGGCGATGTGTCACCCCGGAAATTGCCACACCAAAAGTGGGAAACATCCAGTTGACTCCTGACGCTGGTTCACACGCAGCAATCTCCAAAGGAATGTGGGCATACTTGTTCAGCGCGGCAAGAACATAGGCGTGCCAAATTGTTTTATACCGCGCCCCAAACACGCTGATTAGACAACGCAATAGCGTTATGATTGGCCAGCCTGCGCAGGAAGGCTGGCTAATACATGACGCCATTGCCATTGTGTAGTGTGAATGGACAGCTGTTCAAATATAGCGCCCTGTGAAGGGACAGCCAATGGAAACACAGTAGCCACCACCAATCATCGCGGATGGGGCGCAGCATCCAGCATGCTGTGGAACGCATCTGGGAATTCAGTAGGCAATGCTGATACCATCCCTATCGCCCCATCACACGCCAAAAGCAGGGAATTTCCCCTTCATGGTTGCGTCTGGTTTTCGAGCAGTGCTCTGAAATCGCAACCGGGTGAACTTTCAAAAACACCACCGGATTCCCAAATACACGCTGCAATTTGGTACCAATTTAACGGCGACGGTGACGGGGCTCCGGATTGCCTCTCAGTTTTCTCACCGTAGCTGCGGCGTGTAAATGTACCCTTAGAGGTTGCTAAAGACTTCAGACTGGGCATGAGTTAACCTTCCAGCAGGACAACGACACTAAACATACTGCCAGAGCTTCAATGGAATTATTTCGATAAAAAAAAGTTAATGTGTTTGAATGGCACAGTAAAAATACACATCTAATCCCATTGAGAATCTCTGGCAAGATTTGAACATTTCTGTTCATAGTTGCAGTCTATCCAATCTCACCAATCTATAGCCTCTAAAAGTGCAAAGATTGTAGACTTGCAGAATACCTGTATTCCCACAAAGTATTGACTCAGGGGAGCTGAATACAAATGCTCATAACAATTTCCAGTTTTATATTTTATAAATATTTGGAAAACCATATATCTTTTACATTACATATCACAAATACCTGCTACTTAGTGTTGGCATATCGCATAGAAATCCAATAAAATACATTTACGTTTGTGGGTGCAACGTGAAGACAAGTTAACAATCAACTATCAATTTATTCACACATTCCTAGGAGAATTTACAAAAGAACAGACTGAAGCGTAAAAAAAAACATTGAATTGTTATTTCAAATGAAACAAAGTATTTACTAAACTGATATGTCAGAAAAGTAGACTACCGCTGTAACTGCTGTATTAAAGTGTATGGTACCTGATAACTGTACAGGGAAAGCGATGTAGATACATTTACTGACAGGGACGCACAGTGGGTCATGATGGAAGCCGCTGCTACAATAACTGTACATATAATGTGACAGCAAAAGCTTGTAGTAAAAAGCCTTCACACTTTATAGAAAGGCATACTCTCACTTCTGCTTTTGCCTTTTTTCACTTTATTCTGCATTTATTTTCAATGTCTGCTGTGTGTACATGTAGATCATAAAATAGGTGAATTAATTTCTTATACCAAGTATTCAGTGCATTGTGTAATTGTCTAAATTATCTGATACAGAACATTTCCAGTGTATTCAGGACATTTACAAAAAAAAACTTCACAAAAGCATTTTATAAGTCATAAGTCAATAGTAAAGTATTGATCCTCGTATGTTGAATATTTCTATTACATATTACTTTGCAAAGAAAACATGAATTCAGTCATTTCAAATTGTATTTTTACCAACAATGCCTGGAAGTAGTATAATAAATGACTGAAACCAATATCAATAGTGATGTTGTGTATAACTGCATTACAGAATTTATTTTGTACAATCTTCATTTGCAGACAGTTATATTCATCAAGTCCAGCATTGCATCGGGCTAAATTTTATGACTATTGACATTTCAATTTAGAAAGTGGAATGAAAACATTAAATTTCAAATTATGTATTTGTCATTTTCTAACATCATGTTTATATATTTTGTTTTATCTTACAAACCTAATGCTGATTTCTCATCTTCAGTTTTGCTATATGGTACTGCACAATATGCATTTTGTCATTCTCTATAAGTGCATTTTTTAACTAACCATGTTATAAAGCAACACAGCTAGTAGTTCATTCACTATAACTGAAAGATGCCCAACTAAAGAAAAATCACATAGTATAAAAACAATAGTTGTTGTAGGTAGTATCATGATCTTAATAACATTTCATATATAAAGGGGTTGTCCACTAATTTGACAACCCCTTCTCATTTCTCATGTGTGCCTTCATAAAAATAAAAAAGTCTATACTCATCTCCGCTGCCGACCTGGTTCAGCGATGTTGAAACTCAGTCCTTTGGCTTACATGATATTGCTCAGATACATGAGCCCAATGACCATTAACCACCAACTTCCCTCTCCCGGCCTTTGGCCATATCAGTATGTGCCGCCCAGCTTAGGGGACCGGGATACCCGGCGCAGGGTCCCTTTCCTTGGGGGAGTCACTGGTGGCTGGACCCAGGCCGTGGCCCCAGGCTGGCACACTCCTAAAGGGGGGTATTTACAGGGGATTTAGAAGTTTATATAGTTTATAAAGTTTGTAGATGTTATTGTCGTGACGCCACCCGGAATAATGTGGCTATATATGGCCACCGCTGCCTTGTACTGCCCAGGGGATGATGGTGAGAGGCAGCTGAGATGGTATATCCCTTTTCCGGGTAGGGCTATAGGGTCCTCTGGACAGGTGATGTTAAAGTTAATGATGGATGAAGATGGAAGTATGGTGAGGAGATGTTAAGGGCACAGACACTTACTTGATTCACAGCAAATCCTCTCAGCGGTGATGGTCCCAATCCTGGATAGATGGTAACTGTTAAATCAGAGGCTGAGGCACAAATGAAGTTTAACTGGTTTACTTTCAACCAAACTATAATACAACAAGTCCCGTCTCCGGAGTCTGCAATAGGGGTTCAGTTGCTCAGGCCCCACCGGGTCCTTTACCTCCTGCTTGCGCTGTCTATGTGGCCCTGCTGCCGTGTGTGAACTCGCTGCCGGCCCAAATCTGTCCTCTCTGGGTCCCACTCAACAGGCAACTTGAGTCCTTTGTCTCTCTCTGCTTACCCCCTCCAGGAGTACTGCTGAACTCTTAGTATGTTGCTGTGTCTGGCCCTGTGAAGCTTGTTGTTACCTCACGTTTTTTTTTCCGGTTGCTGTATTGTATATAACTAATGCAGCCACGGATCCGGTATCCGTATCTGCGCTTTTTATCTAGGGTAGATAATGATGCTACCCGATTCTGAAAGTGTTCCTCTTATCAGTTTTCTCCTCCTCAGACCGATGGCTTGGCCCTGGAAATTGTCAGTCAGTCCTCAGGAACTCAATGCAGCTCCTGTCACTCTGAGCTCCTGGCTCCAACTGTCTGAAAATTTACCTCAGACAAGTGTTTTATCTCTAGGGAAGTCTCTGGTGTCTCTGGAGCTCCCCCTACTGGCCAAAGGTGGTAGTGCAGTGGCATGGCTTTCTAAGTGAGTGCAACTATTATGATCTTATACTGTGGCTAATACCCGCAGGGGCGCCACATTCCCCCTTAGTTAAGAACAGTACTCCGGGACTGTGGGACAATAAACATAAGATATAACAGATAATATCTACAGAGTCTTAAAAAAAAAATAAAAAGTTACAAAAACCACTCAAGTTTAAAAAATAGAGTCTTGTAAAAAGTCACTTCAAATAGCGTCCATTAATACAGCTCTGTCCTTCAGGGCTATTTATTTGTTAGGAAAGGCACTGCAATTAGCGTCCATTTTTCCAACAAAGTTTATGAATAATTTAAGAATGTTCAAAAAGCAGTCTTTCCGGAGCTTTAATTTACCGCCTCCGGGCTGATAAATGAAGAAAAGAACTCAAGAATATGCAAGTAGTTCATACAGAATAGTCTCTGCAGGTACTGAGCTTTTTTTTTTTAACGTTACATCTAATAACTACTAATTAACAACTAAACAAGTTCCTTTCAGATATTTCGGGTTGTAAGTGCAGTAGGCCTCAAGGCCCTCGGGTCACCGCATATGAGGCCAAGTTTTAACTCTCCGTGACTGCCACTTTACATCATACCTTTTAGGATTCTATTCAACTGCATAACTTTAACAAATATACAATGCACATGAAATCTATTTACATTTGGTAGTCTGCATATCTTGCTGGTAATTGACCCTGAGTACTACGCTGTGATCTGCGTAACGCTTGTGTACTGGGTGTACTCAATGTGATGGTGTGAGTGGACGTATACCTAGTAAGTACTTCTGGTTCTGCTAGGGATAATTCCACATTTGTGGGGTTGGCAATTCCACCGTGTCCAGGACTATTATTACTAGGAATTTGTTCTTCCTGTCTTGGAACTTCTTGTGGTACAGGGTCTGCTTCTAATTCTATTGGTCTTGGGGCTTCTGGTATTACAGGCTCTGGTGTTTGATAGAAGGCCATCATGGGAACTACTACTGCACCATTGTAGGTTGGCCAGGTTTTAGGAAAGTCTCCTAAATAGGTGTGATATACTCCATCTTCTTCTTTTTCGTCAACAGGTTGAACCGGTACTGGTTGAATAACTTCTGGTTCAGGTTGAATGACTTCTTTTTCTTTCAATGTCTCTGGACATAGTTTTAGATTGTCTCTTGACACTAGTACTGATGTTAATCCACCATCTTTGCTTATAAGACACATTTTAGGATTGTTCACTCTCATTGGTAAAACTGTATATGGGACGGATTCCCACTGATTGTCCAGTTTATTAGTGCGACGGTTTCTCTTGAGCACTTGATCACCAGGTTTTAATGGGGTTGCTAGAGCATTCTGGTTGAAGTATTGCTCTTGTCTTTCTCTAGTTTTCTGGAGATTCCTTTCTACGCATTCTTGCACTTGGCGATATTGTTGTTGGCGTAGGGAGTCCCAGTTGGAATCCTGCACGTCTGCGTCAGGTTTTACAATACCCATTTCTAGATCTATTGGTAGCTTGCCAGGTCTTGCACGCATAAGGTAAGCTGGGGTACAGTTTGTGGAGCTTACCGGGACATTGTTATAGAGGTCTACCAAGTCAGGCAATTTCTCTGGCCATAAGTTTCTCTCTGTTTCTGGTAAAGTCTTTAAGAGATCGATTACAATATGGTTCATTTTTTCGCATAAGCCATTTGTTTGCGGATGATAGGCTGTTGTACGGATCTTCTTGCAGCCATACATATTGCAAAATTCTCTGAAGATCTCTGATTCAAATGCTGTGCCTTGGTCTGCGAGTACTTGTTCCGGATATCCATGGGGTCTGCAAAAGTATGTCTGGAACTCCTTAGCTGCTGTCTTTGCAGTGAGATCTTTCACGGGCACTACTACCAGGAAGCGTGAGTAATGGTCCACGATGGTTAAAGCATAGACATAGCCGGACCGGCTTGGTGTCAATTTCACGTGGTCTATTGCTACGAGCTCAAGTGGTTGCTTGGTAACTATAGGCTGGAGTGGTGCTCTTTGGTTTTTTAGATCTTTTCTTCTGAGATTGCACGGACCACAGTTTCTGCACCATTCTTCAATTGATCTTCTCATTCCAACCCAGTAGAATCTTTCTCTTAAAAGTACTTCTAGCTTTTTCCACCCGAAGTGACCAGCACCATTGTGATAAGCTTCTAGGACCATTTTTACATCTTGTTTAGGCACAATGATCTGCCATACTAGCTCATGCGTCTTTGGATTGGTATATCTTCTGCACAGCTTTCCTTGGTACAGAAACATTTTGCCTCTCTCTTTCCAGAGTTGATGTGTCTCTATCGGTGCATTTTCATTGGGATACGCACTTTGCTCAGTCAGCAGTTCTTTCACCAACTTCACTGCTGGATTGCTGTCTTGAGTGTCAGCCCATCTGTGGTGTGCTAATGGGTTGAGATTCACCTGTTGATGTTTCTGGTAGGCACTGGATTGATACTGTCCTACCTTGGGACGATGGAAGGCGGGTAGTTCAATTTCTTCAAGTTCTACCGGTTCTTCTTCCACGTCTCTCAAGTGCGGCATCCGGGATAAGGCGTCTGCATTTCCATTCTTTTGGCCTGCTCTATACTTGATCACGAAGTTGTAATTAGACAGCCGGGCTATCCATCGCTGTTCCAGCGCACCTAGCTTGGCTGTATCCAGGTGGGTTAATGGGTTGTTATCAGTATAGACGGTGAATTCTGCAGCTGCCAAATAGTGTTTGAAACGCTCAGTCACAGCCCAGACTACTGCCAGTAGTTCTAACTTGAAGGAGCTGTAATTTTCAGGATTTCTTTCAGTAGGCCGGAGCTTTCTACTTGCAAAGGCGATGACTTTCTCCTTTCCTCCTTGCTTCTGAGATAGTACTGCTCCCAGTCCCACATTACTGGCATCTGTGTAAAGGATGAAAGGTTGATGGTAATCGGGGTATGCCAGAACTTCTTCTCCGGTCAATGCCTTCTTCAACTTTTCAAAGGAATCTTCCCTCTCATCACTCCACTGGAAAGGAGGATTGCGGTTTGAAGGCTTCTTCGACTGCCCTACCAGGATGTCTTGTAGAGGTGCTGCTAGCTTGGTGAACCCTTGGATGAATCTACGATAGTAGCCCACCAGTCCCAGGAATTGCCTCACCTGTTTCACGCTAGTAGGTCTTGGCCAATCCCTTATTACGGTTACTTTCTCGGGATCCGGTGCTACTCCTTCTGAACTTACAACGTGTCCCAGGTATTGTACCTTTGGCTTTAGAAGGTGACATTTTGATGGCTTGATCTTCATACCATACCGGGATAAGGCTTCGAACACTTCTGCCAGATCTTGTAGATGTTGTTCGTAAGTCTTTGAGTAGACTATTACATCATCTAGGTACAAAAGGACGGTTTCGAAGTTCTTGTGTCCGAGACAGCATTCCATCAATCGCTGAAAGGTACCAGGTGCGTTGCAGAGTCCGAACGGCATACAATTAAATTCACAGAGACCCATTGGTGTGGTAAATGCTGTCTTCTCTTTATCTTCCTCAGCCACAGGGACTTGCCAATACCCACTTGTTAAGTCTAAGGTGGAAAAATAGTTAGCAGATCTTAAAGCAGCTAATGACTCTTCAATTCTAGGTAAGGGGTAAGCGTCTTTATGGGTAATGTGATTAATCTGCCGGTAGTCTACGCACATTCTCATGGTTCCGTCTTTCTTTTTAACTATTACCAGAGGGGCTGCCCAGGGGCTACAACTGTCTCTAATTACCCCGGCCTGTTTCATCTCTCTCAGCATGTCTTTAGCACATTGATAATGAGCGGGCGGTATGGGTCTATATCTCTCTTTTATTGGTGGGTGGTTACCGGTAGGAATTGTATGTTCTACCCCTTTAATCTGTCCGAAGTCTAATGGGTGTTTACTGAAGACCCGTTCATATTCTTCTACTAGTCGGTACACCCCTTGTTTTTGGTGGGTAGGTGTTGAATCTGTACCTATATGCAGCTGCTGACACCAATCTTCTAATTCTCCACTTGAACCATTGTCGTCCGCCTGACATGACGGATTCAAGGGCCCAATAGCTATGATGGCATTGTTGTCAACAGTGTATAGCTTGGCCATGGTAGCGTACCTTGGTAAAGTGACCTCTTCCTCTCCACAATTCAAAAGACGTATGGGCACTCTTCCCCTGTGTACCTCGACTATTCCTCTAGCCGTTAATATTGTGGGTCTACTATCAGTGTACACAGGCTCTACCAAGGCTTGGTAATCTCGTCCTTTAATACCAATGGCTGCTCTACACCATACCAGCATTTCAGTTTTTGGAGGTATCACTATAGGAGTTGGGTCACTTACCCTCACACTGCCGATTTCTCCACCTGCAACCTCTACTTGTTGCCTCAGCACCAATGCTTTTATCTCTCTCCGGAGAATTCTCTGCTGGCAGGATTGGGCAGTTTCCGCAAATTGCTGTAAAATAGTAATAACCTCGGAAAAACAATTTTCTAAAACATTCATACCTATCAATACAGAAGGTTCCTGTCGGTTAACATCAACAATTATGATACCCTGATTTTTTAATTTTGCTCTACCAATCTTAATGGTCATCTCTCTAAATCCTACTTGCGGTACCAATTTTCCATTACTAGCATATATACTTAGCTCAACATTAGATGGTCTTTTATCAATGTCTGAATCTGCCCAGTACCTCTTATAAAGGATATGTGGTATAGATGAAATCTGGGAACCAGTGTCCAACAAGGCATTGAGGGGAATACCGTCCAGCACAATGGGGATAATGGGACGTCCTCCGACGTACTTGTCGTGCCAGGATGTTGGGCCTTGAAAGTTCACTCCTGCGAAGCGGCCCGCATTCCCAGGGGATCCTTGTTTAAATCACAATTGCGGGCGATGTGGCCTAGCTTCCGGCAACGGCGGCAAATAGGCTGTCCATCCGGCTGGTAACGGTCGTTGGGTCGTCCTCTCCACGCTGGGTATCTCTGTGGTCTCATCCAGGGAATATCCTCTCTGCGGTTCGCCAACTCCATCTTGGATGTAGTCTGTGATTCTCTCATTTCCTGCATGGTTTTAGCCATTGAGGTGACAATGTCTGTTAGAGAGTCAAGCTTTTGCTGGAAAGCATCATTAACACTGGCCTCCAGGGGCTTAACTGATGTCACTGGCACTCTCTGTTGTTGAGGGGTTTCTGTAATGGATTGCTCAGGATCCTGATCCCAAAGTGCCTCTGCCTGCTGGAGACGAATAGCGCTCTCCTTTAACTGGGCAAATGTCACTTCAGGGTCCTTGAAAGTCAGCATACTCGCATGCCCTCGATGAGAAGGGGTTAATAGTCCCTCAATGAATTGATCTTTTAACAATTTATCAGCGCCAGTGTTAAACATTGGTTCAGCCAGTGTAAGCGCTTTAAGGGCCTCCTGTAAATTCAGGGCAAAGTCTCTCACACTCTCATTGGCCTTTTGTTTGCAATTGAAGAATTTGGTCTTTGCTTTGCTACCAGCAGTAGTTTCAAATACTGCCTTTAATCCAGCTAGAATATGCTCAGCAGTGTCTTTTAGATCAGCGGACCATGCTGTGACTTCTCGCTTGGCATTACCACTTAACTGTGCCATCAGCAAACCGACACGCTGAGCTTCTGCCATTGGAAACATGTTTAAATAGGCCAGCAGTTTTTCTTTAAAATCATCAAAAGTATTAGGCTTACCTTCATACACTGGAAGCCATGGAGCACCTGGGGTATATGGCATCAACATCGGCATAATGGGCGCTGCACCTTGCGCCGCTGTGCTGCCGAGCGCTCTGTTTTGTGCTTCAGCTGCATTTGTGTCGCCGGGTGTTTCGGCGTCTCCGTGCTGCGACATGTTGCGCCCCCTTAGTTAATCCGGACCCTTCCGGGCCTCTGCTTCCGTCGGGATGGAGTATAATCGTTCCGCTGTGCAGCAGGATTGGTTTTCCCCTTTTGCCGACGTCAGAGCTCTCAGCTTGGTGCCGCCCACAAAGACACGCCCCCTGCTGCTTCTGCTCGCCGTGAGCTCAGTAATGGCGGAATCTGAAATTTTTCAGTCAGATCAGAGCTCAGGGCTATGACACAGTTCAAATAGCAGTCTCGTGCTGTGGCAGTTATGAGGTAATTAGTGATGATGCAATTTTACCTCAGAGGCTGGCGGCCATTTTGTTTCAATGTTAGTCAATGGGGAAAAGTCTATTTCAATGGTTTCCAATGGGAAAATCACTTTTTGATAAAAAAGTCAATTTTTCTCGGATTTTCTCACAATTTTCGGCATTAATCACGGCACACAGTACCCGATTTAACCAGGCACGGTAAATCCTGTTCGTGACGCCAAAGAGAGATGTGCCGCCCAGCTTAGGGGACCGGGATACCCGGCGCAGGGTCCCTTTCCTTGGGGGAGTCACTGGTGGCTGGACCCAGGCCGTGGCCCCAGGCTGGCACACTCCTAAAGGGGGGTATTTACAGGGGATTTAGAAGTTTATATAGTTTATAAAGTTTGTAGATGTTATTGTCGTGACGCCACCCGGAATAATGTGGCTATATATGGCCACCGCTGCCTTGTACTGCCCAGGGGATGATGGTGAGAGGCAGCTGAGATGGTATATCCCTTTTCCGGGTAGGGCTATAGGGTCCTCTGGACAGGTGATGTTAAAGTTAATGATGGATGAAGATGGAAGTATGGTGAGGAGATGTTAAGGGCACAGACACTTACTTGATTCACAGCAAATCCTCTCAGCGGTGATGGTCCCAATCCTGGATAGATGGTAACTGTTAAATCAGAGGCTGAGGCACAAATGAAGTTTAACTGGTTTACTTTCAACCAAACTATAATACAACAAGTCCCGTCTCCGGAGTCTGCAATAGGGGTTCAGTTGCTCAGGCCCCACCGGGTCCTTTACCTCCTGCTTGCGCTGTCTATGTGGCCCTGCTGCCGTGTGTGAACTCGCTGCCGGCCCAAATCTGTCCTCTCTGGGTCCCACTCAACAGGCAACTTGAGTCCTTTGTCTCTCTCTGCTTACCCCCTCCAGGAGTACTGCTGAACTCTTAGTATGTTGCTGTGTCTGGCCCTGTGAAGCTTGTTGTTACCTCACGTTTTTTTTTCCGGTTGCTGTATTGTATATAACTAATGCAGCCACGGATCCGGTATCCGTATCTGCGCTTTTTATCTAGGGTAGATAATGATGCTACCCGATTCTGAAAGTGTTCCTCTTATCAGTTTTCTCCTCCTCAGACCGATGGCTTGGCCCTGGAAATTGTCAGTCAGTCCTCAGGAACTCAATGCAGCTCCTGTCACTCTGAGCTCCTGGCTCCAACTGTCTGAAAATTTACCTCAGACAAGTGTTTTATCTCTAGGGAAGTCTCTGGTGTCTCTGGAGCTCCCCCTACTGGCCAAAGGTGGTAGTGCAGTGGCATGGCTTTCTAAGTGAGTGCAACTATTATGATCTTATACTGTGGCTAATACCCGCAGGGGCGCCACAAGTATTTAACAGGAAGTGAGGGCTAAGCCTGACAGTCATGTCCTGTTAAATACTTCTATGTCCAAAGGTGGGGAGAAGGAAAGTGGCGGTGATTGGTCTCAGGGGTCATGTGTAATAACAATGTCATGTGGACTTAGGGAACAGGAGTTTGGTCATTGCTGAAATCGTGCCATTACCTGATGGGAGCATAGACTTTTTTATTTTTATGAGGATGCACATAGGGAATGAGAAGGGATTATCCAAATAGCGGTAAACCACTTCAACCAAAGTAGTTTCTATGTAAATGCTACATATTTTAATAAGAAAGGACATTGAAAGGATTGCTTTGGGTAGGACATGGGCTGCACATTTATTAATATTTAGTATATAACTAAATTACTAATATTCTATTGCCCATATAAACATTGAATAAAATTTTTAAAGACAAGCTATGTTAAACCATATCTTGTTACAATTAAATACAGAGAACGTTGTAATCAAAACTTGTAAAGAAGCCATCATGTCAAAGGAGACTTCTAGTTTAGAAAAGCAGAAAAAAGGATAAAAAAAATATGTGGGCTCCTAAATGTATAAAAAAATTAAATGCTGTAGAAATAACAAAACATGAAAGTTTAAGATGGCCTGAGAACAGATTGTCATGTAAGCAGTACTTACATTGCTATATTACATTACGTTTTGCACACTCCAATTGCTTCTCCTGTGCAGAGTCCTGCTGCTGCATGTCTGTGTACTGGAGAAATAATCACTTCCTGCGGATGCCATCACTAGCGCGACATGCACAGGAAGTGATTCATGACATCATCTGGTGTCATAACAATATCCCAGTCTTCAAGGTAACCATTAGATAACCTATCATTGCATCATGGGATCTCCAATGCTGGTAGGGCAACCCTTTGCTTTGGATTACACTGTCAGTGATTGACAGTGCAGTTCAAAGGGTTAACAGCACCATTTGCATGACTGAGAGTGAGCTAATAAAATGTAAGAGCTCACAATTACCATAGAAGACACCTCAGACGAAACTCATGAGATATTATAGAACACTAGGCTCGTATTCTGTTCTTACACAGTGGCTTTTTAATCTTTTGTTCCACCCCAGTTTACATGCACACCGTCTGAAGATTAAATAGGGAGAGAAACATATGTTTTAATGGAAGAAATTTAGCAATGATGTACTTTAAGTACCCTATGTATGAAAACTTAGCAAAATTCTACTAATAACATGAAAATTTGGATTTTAGCTGAAAAAAATTAGGATTTCACATTGTACCAGTCTAATTCAAGAATTTGACTCAAATTTAGAGAAACCAATAACCAAAAATGTCAAGGGACTGAAAAGTACAAAAAATAAAGATACACAAAATACACAAAAATGTGTTGATGGGTGATCCAGCACAGGAATCCTCATTATAGACTAACATCAATCACCATGAACAAAGAATATGTAAGACTATATATGCTTAAGAACATATCATGATGGCCAATGCAAATTTACATCATCACATATAAACGGTACATAGGATTATTGAGGTTGGAGTGCCTACAAATAACCAATCCCAGAAAGGTAAGCCACATAAAGTACACAGTGAACTAGCGGATGTATTAGTAGAAAGGAGGTGCTAGGGCTCACCGACCAAATATTCAAAATTTAGAACTGCCCAATGGAAGGCAAGGAATGCTGATCCTACTCTATTACACACTTTGGAGGTTGATCTATGATGCTGGTGTAAGGGGGTGGTCACTACCACAAGCTCCTGCCCCAATACATCAACTGCACTGGTCATGTTAATATCTTGCATAGAGTCATAAGATTATAGAGCATAATAATGAATGTATTAACGTAGATGATAATGTGTGAGATGCAGTAGGGTCAGTAGTGTTTGCACAGAAACATAAGGGTGTATGATATGAAGCCATATTGAGGTATGAGCTAAGGCTTAAGAACATTGTACAAGATAATGTTGCTATCCATTTATCGGGTAATGTATTATGAGTATTTTCATAGGATGACAAATAATTAATGTGGGTGTAGGCAGAGGAAAGGCTGCATGTCAGCAGTTATCTCAGAAAGTAGTTAGTGTGTTGAGTCAATGAGTAGGAGATGCAGAGACAGGCTTTTCTGGCCTGGGGAGAAGGAAAAGAAAAAAACTGGTTTGTCATGCCAGGTGTATCCTCTTTTGGTGGCCTGGACTCCAAAAACCCCAAATGTCTAGATGTTGGGAGCTTAAGACTCAGGACTTGAGTTAGGAGAGCACCTGAAAGCTTGCCCTTTCATATAGGATAAGTAAGACAAGATGTAGCCAGTTAATGGGACCCAAAACTGCATAGAGACTGGGATCATAATTCCTGAGACAGGAAGCAGAAATTGTCCAGGTGTTAAGCAGGAACAATATGAATTTGCCATGAAAATAGTTGCTTAAAGATGTTATGGCTTATACACTGTAAAAATATATGATGAAAAGGAAATGTTAAATAAAGTTGTAGTTGAAAAGAAGAGTTTGGTGTCTACGGAATTATGTGTGATGGCTTGCGAAGCTATGGAATGAAAGCCAGCGCAAGCCAGCAGCCTACAAGTGACCAAGGAGATGGACACAGTGGAGGCTTCTAGTCCACATGTCAGTACCATGCACCACATTTCCCCAAAAATCATCCCTTGAACTATGGAGGTGATCAGGTGCAGACTGACCATGCAGGACTAAGAAACAGCTGGGGTTTACCCTTGCCGATGACTACAGTCCCACGCCACCCCTACACTGGCTTTATTTTCCAACATCAGTGCTGGGCATAACTAATTTCCTGGTGGCAGGGTGGATATGATACATAACAGTCACGTCACAAAAAATAAGTGGATGATTAGGCAAAATAAGCAAAGAAAAAAAGTATTGTTAAAGCAGCAAATGCAAGTAGTTTTTGGTGACATATTTGGTTCTTACCTATTATTTTTTTCTTTAAAGTGAAATATATACTACAGAAACACAGTTAAAAACAGTTCACGGAAAAGCGTTGCAAAATTTTTCTTCCCTTTGGCTTGTGCGCAGCTTTTTCTGTTATTGAAGATATTATTTGTTGACAAAGCAAGTTCTTTTCAGAAGACAGTAAAGGTCAATATGCTATTACATTTATTGAACAATTAAACTATGCAACAAGCAATTTTAACTTAAGCCTGTAGGCAAGACTTGAATTATTAAATAATGCATAGCATTGTTGTCTGTCTTGTATTATGAATAGCATAATAACCATACTGTCTTTATTAAAGCTCATAAGAAAAATAGATCATTCTCAGTAATCATCAATGCAAAGAAAGTAGTATTACAGCTCAGATTGTATTGTACAAGAACGTGTGATTTTCTGAAACATTTTTTATTGCTTTTAAAAATTTAGATATGAGGAAGAGATAATGGATACAACAAAGGTGGATTGCTATGATTTTTTGAAGGGCAAGAATAAAACTCTGAGTTTAAATTGTCTAGACGTTGACAGCACATGTACAACATACAAACAATCTTTGGATAACAGCTCGCTTTTCTGAACACTCGTGACTAGAGATGAACAGATTGATCCAGGCCGGGTACAGTTCATATCAAATTTCCTCAAATGTAAAAAAATGTGCAAAAGAAACCTTCTTGCCAAGAACCATTTCCCTCAGTGCTGAAGCATATGAAGGTGGGCTAACATAAATCTTTATTGCTGCGTGGGCATACCTATATTGCCATGCAGCTGTGATATGATATGGATTATCACACATTGCACAATGGTGATCAGTCCCTGATACAGCAGATTACCTGTTCCCAGTGTAGCACAGTTTGAATGGCAGAGTTATTTTTCATCTCCAGAGTCATCGGGTAAGTCTCTCTCCTGTACAATGTAAGCTCTAAAGATCCACCGAGGTCTCTCTCTCCCGAAGACTGGAAACTTATAGAAAGCATAGTCATCTCTTTCTCGTCTGTATAATTTATGACTAAGATGAGCTAACATCAAAATGAGTCAACTGCCGTTTCCTATCCTACCCTCACCTGATTTTACACAGAATATGGAATAAAGTTTTTCTAAAGATTTTTATCCAAAGGGAAATCTGGATTTTTTTCTTCATTTGATTCAAGTTACCCCATAGCCGATGGGTGCATGTTTTCCGAACCTAGATAAAAAAAATTGGTGATCCTACATTAGTGATGAGTTTGGTTCTCTTTTTGGAACTTTACTCACTGTATAGTTTAAGTTATTATCATCAGCGTTGCCCTTTCACTCTCTCCTGTATAGTATAAACTCTTATGATCAGCAGTGTCTTCTCTCTCCTGTATAGTGTAAGCTCTTATGACCATCAGCGTCCTCTGTCTCCTGCATAGTGTAAGCTCTTATGGTCAGCAGGGTCCTCTTTTTTTCTGTCTGCAGTAGAGTGTAAGCTCCTATGATCAGCAAAGTTATTTCTCTCTCTCCTGTACAGTGTAAGCTCTTAGGGTCAGCGATATTCTCTCTCGCGCTCTCCTGTGTAAGGTCTTATAGTCAACCATTTTCTCTCTCTTCCATATAAAGTGTAAACTCTTATGGGTTCCTCTCTCTCCTTCATGTATAGTTTAAGCTCTTATGGTAAGTGGGGTTCCCCCTGCCCTGTACATTATACACTCTTATGGTCAGCACGGTCCTCTCTCCTGCCTGCATAGTGGAAGTTTTTATGGTAAACGTGATTCTTTCTTACCCACTGTTTCTGAGTAATTACAAGATTCCCAATATTGAAATTTGGACAAATTTCTTGGCTGCAAAACAAATTGTATGGAAAAATTCAGAGATGTAGGTAAATTGTTAAAGATGTGCTCATCTTTATTTGGGACATGTATCTGCATTAGACTTATAGGATGAACTGATCACTTATGTATAAATGTGTGTATGTTTACAAGTGATTGTTAAACCTATTTTGTCTACAGTTTACATGCATGAATGAGTTCTCTACAATAAACGGATAAACTTTGTAATTTTTTTAACTCTAATGGTACCGTCACACGTCGCGATATCACGAACGATATCGCAGATATGACCCATTTTTTGAGGCGTGGCTACGATGTCTAAACGGTATTGTAGCATATGACTCCTATATACGACGACGATAATGCGTCGTATCACTCATCGCAGATTTGAGAACATGTTCTCAAATATGCCAATTTCCGACCATACGATCTGCTGCATCGTGCTGTGTGACACCGTGCAAACGATCTCATTAACGATTTTGCCTATTCCGGTCACTGGCTGGCCTTGATCGGTGGGTTGTGCGCTGGATCACTGGCATATTGCCAAATGTGAAATCGTTAACAAGATCTATGCTTGTGACACCGCACAAGCGATATCGCAAAATTGTTCTAACGATCTCGATCACGTGACTTTCCAGCCGATATCGTGATCGAGATTGAAGCGTGTGACGGTACCATAAGCTTTAAGTATATGTTCATAAGTAAAAAAAAATACAGTAAACTTACAGTTTTGAGTGGGTCCATGATGTTTAGTGGCTTCTATCAGGTACTGTATATGTGCTCTTTTTCAGGTAATTGGAAGCCAAGTATCAGTACCAAAGAGCGGCTAGTAAACAGGTGCTGATAAATGCTTGATCTGGATGCCATATGCATTAATCCTACCAATATGATATTAATAAACTAAGGATAGTTCCTCAATATCAAAATAATGGAAACCCCTTAAACTCACTTTTTTTCTGTAATTTACTTTTCAATTTTTCACTATTAAATATTGAAATACTTGTTTAATAATTCTCCACAGTGTGTGGCAGTAGCTTTGGGAGTTTACCCTGAGTGCATCTTTAACCTGAAAAGGTTTTACTATCTCATCTTTAAAAATATAAGCACATTGCAGTACCCCACCTCCACCATGCTGGTGTGTGAGTCAAAGTGGAAGTCTGTCTCCGTTGCTGTTCCAACTATGGCCCCCTCCACCTAGTCAGTCAAGAATCACTCTAGTTCTCAACAGTCCATAAAACCTTTGAAAAACCTTTCTTCTGATCTTTTTTGACCTAGTCTTAATGTTTCAACTTTTGCATCTTGTACAGTGGTATTTTGTGCCCAGAGACATGGCCAAGGTGAAGAAGTATGAAAATTGAATATCTCTTGGGCACTCTAGAAGGCTGCAGCTTTGGAATAAGATAGCACTAGAGGATAATAGGGTTTTGGTTGCTTCAGGTTTAATTTTTCTCTAATCTTTGGCTGTTCATGTTGGTCTTTTCCTCTCTCCATGTTTTTTTGCAACTCAACTATTTGCATCTAACATTTTGATTGTTGAATCATTACTCTGTGCATAATGATTGGTAGCTGTAACCATACCCCCAGCACTGACTGACAGATGATTCTCTACTGATGCAATGCTGGACTTGCTGTCCGGCAGTGTTTGAGACATGGTTACTGCCTCTGTTCATGTAATGACTGAAACGCCAGTCATATGTGTATGAGGGATATGGCGCTGCTATTAACGGCTCTGACCACAATATGATATCCTGTTTTTTTCTTGACAAGTTATAAAAGAAGTTGATTTGATTACACTTTTCCACAAAATATTGGCCACAACAGCCACGAACCACAGAATACAAATTATGAAATTATGCAGCCCGAGATATCCCAAGTGCAAGCTTAATGGAGATGATATGGGCTACCCCAAAGCTATAACACCCTCATGCTATCTGGTACAGGGTCTACCAAGGGTTCTACCGTGACCGTGACACGTGGTTCTCTCAGGAATACAATCTTACACCCCCTTCCCACAGTAATTACAATAGATTCTGGGTACAATATTAAGCCCATGGATATGGACTTATATATTTACACAACTAATCACTTGAACCCACACGTTGTTTGTACAGTGCACTGTCTCTATTTCTACGAGAGCAAAAAGAGGTCTCCCTGACTTGGTACCTGCAAACAGATAACAAACTGAACCTCTGATCTCTGGCCACTAGGTTTGATCAGCTTATTCTGTCACCAAGTTCTCTGATGTATCCCAAAGCAAGGGTAGATTTGGATCAGTCTCCGTCTCACTGCGTAGTGCACAACAAAGCTCACCTATAATATTCACGTCCATAGAGTCTCAGTATACCGGAGCTCTCACAATCTCTTGATCAGTCCATCTGTAATCCTATCCCCAGAAATGTTCTCAGTGCTGCTGTAGCTCTCCCTAACTGACAACACAGTCAGTGACCAGTCAGACTTCCAAGTTACTCACGAAATCGACTTGCTCTTGATCACACTGTCCAGTATGAGTCTATTAAGGCTCCAAGCATTTCTGGATCTCAGGCAAGCTTCTTCTCCCCAGACCTTTACCTCACAAGTCTCTAGATGATCCTTATCAATGGGCATGGCTCTCTCTCAGACCGCACCAACTGGGGCTTAGCAGCACTCGGAGACAATCCCGGGTTACGGCCAAACTTCCGCACCAGGCATTTTACCTCCACTCATCTCAATGGGTTCCATAACAGTGGATGGGGTTTTCTCTTAGGTTGCACCCAGCGGGAACAAGCAATAATCACAGTTACTCTAGGGCAAGGATGGTGAACCTATGGCATATGATGGCATTATTAACAGGAGGGGGCATATGGTGGCATTATTAACAGGAGGGGGCATATGGCGGCATTATTACCAGGAAGGGGCATATGGTGGCATTATTAACAGGAGGGGCATATGGTGGCATTATTAGCAGGAGGGGCATATGGTGGCATTATTACCAGGAAGGGGCATATGGTGGCATTATTAACAGGAGGGGCATATGGTGGCATTATTAGCAGGAGGGGCATATAGTGGCATTATTCACAGGAGGGGGCATGATGGTGGCATTAATGTACATGCACATGTTTACTGACATGTGGGCCAGCAGACTCTGCTGTCTCAATTTCCTTGGCTACTTGCAGGCTGCTAGCTGCAACTATCTCTTCAGTAGCCACTGCACATAATTCAGATGACATCAATCACTTCTCTTCAACAATAACTTTACTTAACAGTCCTGTTTTATCATATATCTTCACAGTATATGAGGCATAACATCTTCCAGCAACAAAGTTCATGGCACAGTGTACATTCATATTGTCCTTTCTCACTACCTGCTTGCTGTCATAGGAATTTCCCAGGCCAGTGTATCTCTGATGCTTCAGGCGCCATGTCTCTCCTAACCAGCTTCTCCTTGTCTCACTTCCCCTGAACAGAAGGGGGTTTTCAGGCTCTCTGTCAACATCAGCTCCGAGCTTTACGCTCCAGACACCAGGAGTCCTCACACTAGGATTCTCAGGGTCCTGTTCCCCAGGAGCAGACATACCAGGCCGACAAGTCTGGTTTCTCCAAGCTCTCCTCACTGTGTCCACACACTCCCTACTAATGACTGAAAATGAAACTAAACTGGCCTAACACTCTTTACCCCTCTCCAAGGGGCCTAACATATACTTAACCCCTGTTAGCTTAACACCAAGCATGCTAATTAACACTTCTATCTTATAGCATATACTATGTGTTCATAACTAGCTCTGCTATAGCTACACCTTATTATCTCTACAAACAGTGCAACACATTACCATATAACATCTTTTATCGCTATAGCACAATTTGCTTAATCCACCATATAATCAAATTACTCAGACAATACAACTAAATCATCGATGTCTTCAGAGGGCACAGGACTGCAGGTCTACCCTCTTACACTCACTATGCATAGAACGGAAACGGAGGTCATGACCTGAAGACTGAAAGCCTGAGACTGCTGGGAGGAAGATAGTTAATTTTTTCCCAGCAGTGAGGCTCCTAATAAAGTAGACACATGGCGTCAAAATGCTATTTATGCCATATCTGCAGGTTAATAGTGTTTTTTTACATGACAGATTCCTTTAAATCTCTTTTTTGGACCATTTTGCCTTAAGAAAACAAGTTGTCTGATAATTCTGCATGCCTTGATAAAGTGTGTTGATGTTTACACGCATGCTCTTTCATTGTACAAATACTCATCACCTGACATGCTTCATCCAATAGGCACTCAAGTTTATAAAGCTTGATGTTGGAAATTCTGCAAAATAATGAAGATATGATAAAAATGCTCACTTGCCTAATAATTCTTCAGAGTATACATTATTTGACTAGTAGATGTTAAGAACTTCATCTATTGTGATCCCAGGCTAAGACAGCTTTTTTTGGAGTCTTAGTAATATGTTCACCATATAGAAACTATTAAGTTCTCAAATGTATTGTATGTGCAACAGTGGACACAAACTATAGGCAATACATGAAACTTTAGTTTAACTATATGACTATCTAATATAGATTGGAGCCCATGGCCCTAATAAATTTAGGACATCTTGGTTGTCCATGTGCTGGAATGTGAAGTCTTTAAAAAGTGCTATTTCAATTTAGATATTGGCCCTAAAATAGCACCAAGTTATTAATTTTTTACACCATAAAGTATTTTAAAGTATTGACAAGTTTCCCCGTCTCCTTAGAAACTACTCTACTTGACTTCATGCTATTTTCTTAATATACTGGATAGTGTATAATGTTAGCCTTGGGGAAAGATTAAAGTAACTTCATGCTATGGGGATGGGGAACTTGATTTAGAAACAATGAGAGAATGTGATCTAGATTATTACTAGTGCATAGAACACTCATGTTATCTGCAGTGGAATTCTACAGTAATAATGTACAATAAATGATTGTTTTAGTGGTTTGGCATCGATCAAGACTATAGACCAGTGCAATATTCAGACATTCACAGAGATGCTTACATGAATTGCCAACAAGAATAGCTTGGCCTTCTTTAACTGTCCTTTAATAAAGTCATTTTTCTAGTGTAATAACTCAGTATGTGGCCTCTGTCAGATTCTGCATTCTACCATCCATCTTACATGTAATAGTTTACTCAATTGATTCTAAAAATAAGGGTTTCACAAAACCATATCTATTTTATTTAAATATCTGATACTGTGAGGCTTAGTAATCAATAAGTTACTGAAATAAACTACATATGCACACAGTGTCTCCAGATGGGCATTTAAAGACATTTGAAGGATAATGTAACAAAATGTACCAAGAAAAATGATAATACTGGGATATAGCACACATATATGTACAATAAAAGAAAGTGGGAGGCATAATGAAATGAGAGCCCCTCCCAATTCATAACACTATAATCAACCCTTCTCTGAATATCTGATCGCCCAAACATAAAACTATTCCCATCTCCAGTGTTGGTAAATGATAAATGACAAAAGGAGGCAGAATAGGAAAAAATACAAAATAAAGCCTTTACATTTCATTTGACAGCTAATTAAAGTATGCCAATGGGGCCGATAGGGCGGTATGTAATAAGAGTACCTTAGGTAAGTGTATATTAGTTTGGGTAAGACAGTAAGAATAACTTTTGCTGAATATGAAGTTACCATTGTAAACAATTTTTTTCTTTAACACAAAGAGAATTTTCTGATACAATGCAAATTGAATTTGCTTTAAATTTTAGAAACAAAATCAGATTCACCAGAATTCAAATGTATTGGTTACACAAAAAAAAAAAAATGGCAGACACTTGTCATTTGGATGTATTCTAACAAGATCAGGAAAAAGTACAAAAAAAAAATATACGTACTCAACATACCCCGGCTCTCACTGGTATGGCTGAGCACATCATGATATCATGATAGATCTGGTTAGTGATATAGATTTCCTAGTTGAATTTGAGAAAGTCTGCCTAAATCAAATGTCAGAAGACTCATTCATTATTACAGAATAAAGAAAGCAAATACCAGAGCATGAGCATAGGTAGAAATCTTCACGTTTCACAACAAGAAAGTTAGTCTCACCCCTACACAGCTGACTAGTTTATAAAACCATGAAAGGAATTTGACTCTAGGAATTTTACTCTGCCTTTATGTTAGGTATTGACAATGAACTTTAGAAACATAAAAAGAATCAGTGCCAGGTTTTTCAACACAGAATGTAAAGGAAAAAAATGTTTGCACTGTGTTAGCCGATAGATAGAAAAATATTAGAATCTGAGAGTCGTCAGAGGTTGATAACTTTTAATGGCTAACTGAAAAGATGGTAAGAACAAGCAAAGCAAGCTATCGAGACACTATGGCCTCTTCATCAGGCTAATCATAAATTACACAGCTGATGGGGGTGGGGAATAGGAAGCTGTTGACCTCAACACTCGTCGGATTCCCAGGCACCTGGAACAGTGGCTGGCTCCACCAATCAGTTCAGAAGAAAAAAGGTATTTTCCAGGGCCACTGAGTAAGGACCTTGTCCGAAACGCGTCCGGCGGGATGTAAGTAATCAATAAAAGCCTGATGAAGGACCATAGAGTCTTAGAAGCTTGAATAAGAAGGACTAACTTTAATTTTCTTGATCTTAAGTAGTGATGGGCGAATCCTAAATTACTCGGAATCGCTTGACTCTAGTGAGTCCGAGCACAGGACTCGCTACTCGTTGCGAGTCTAGCGAGTCCAATGTTAATGAATGGGGAAGCGAGTAATAGCGAGTAGTGTGAGATTTACAAATCACAGATGTGTCTCGGAAGCTTCAGCCTGAAGCAATCCTAGTTTTGTCATTTATTTGCATTGGACTCGTTTACTTTGCAACTGTAATCGCTGGGAAACTCGCACAGATAAGAGTCCTGTCTTCTTTGTGTGCTGCTCCAGGGTCCTAGAGCCTGCCTGCTGCCTGATGTAGCAGAGCTGAGATTGTTCTCAGTCTGCTCATTCCCTGTGTACAGACATGAATGTCTGTGCACAGAGATGATGTAGCAGAGCTGAGATTGTTCTCAGTCTCCTCATTCCCTGTGCATATACATCTATATTTATGCACAGGGATGAGCAGAGAGGACATCGCGTTTTGGACTGCGTCGGACGGAAGAGGATTTTTTTAATTAAAGATGGAGTCTCTAATGGCTTTTTTTTTATTTCTAATAAAAAAATTTCTCTGTGTTGTGTTTTTTTTAAAACAATTTAATAGAAATTCATGGCGGTCATGTCTAATATTGGCGTGACCGCCATAAATTTCGGGCTTAGGGCCAGCTGATAATACAAAGCTGGCCCTAACCTCTATTACCCAGCGTGCCACCGCCACCAGGGCCGCTGGAAGAGCGGGGTTCAGCGCCAGAGGATGGCGCTTCAATGAACGCGCCATCTTCTGGGGCGGCTGCGGGCTGCAATTTGCAGTGGGGGGTGCCCAGAAAGCTTGGGCATCCCTGCGCTGCGGATTCCAGCCCCCAGCTGCTTAGCTGTACCTGGCTAGACATAGAAATTGCGCGGAGCCCCACGCATTTTTTTGACTCCAACTCCGAGACGACTCCGACTCCGAGACGACTCCGACTCCGACTCGACTCCGAGACGACTCCGACTCCGAGACGACTCCGACTCGACTCCGACTCCGACTCCGAGACGACTCCGACTCCGACTCCGAGACGACTCCGACTCCGACTCCGAGACGACTCCGACTCCGAGACGACTCCGACACCGAGACGACTCCGACTCGACTCCGAGACGACTCCGACTCCGAGGCGACTCCGACTCCGACTCCGAGACGACTCCGACTCCGAGACGACTCCGACTCCGACTCGACTCCGAGACGACTCCGACTCGACTCCGACTCGACTCCGAGACGACTCCGACTCGACTCCGAGACGACTCCGACTCCGAGACGACTCCGACTCCGAGACGACTCCGAGACGACTCCGACTCCGAGACGACTCCGACTCCGAGACGACTCTGACTCCGACTCGACTCCGAGACGACTCCGACTCCGAGACGACTCCGACTCCGAGGCGACTCCGACTCCGAGGCGACTCCGACTCTGAGACTCCGACTCTGAGGAGACTCCGACTCCGAGACGACTCTGACTCCGAGGCGACTCCGACTCTGAGGCGACTCCGACTCTGAGGCGACTCCGACTCTGAGGCGACTCCGACTCTGAGACTCCGACTCTGACTCTGAGACTCTGACTCTGAGACTCTGACTCTGAAATTCATTAAATAATAAAAAAAATGCGTGGGGCTCCGCGCAATTTCTATGTCTAGCCAGTTACAGCTAAGCAGCTGGGGGCTGGAATCCGCAGCGCAGGGATGCCCAAGCTTTCTGGGCACCCCCCGCTGCAAATTGCAGCCCGCAGCCGCCCCAGAAGATGGCGCGTTCATTGAAGCGCCATCCTCTGGCGCTGAACCCCGCTCTTCCAGCGGCCCTGGTGGCAGTGGCACGCTGGGTAATAAAGGGGTTAATACCAGCTTTGTTATACAAGCTGGTATTAAGCCCGAGATTCTTAATGTCAGGCCACGTTTGACCCAGCCACTAAGAATCTCCAATAAAGGGTTAAAAAAACACAACACAGAGAAAAAATTTTATTTGAAATAAAAAAAAAAGCCATTAGGGACTCCATCTTTAATTTAAAAAATCCTCTTCTGTCCGACGTAGTCCAAAACACGATGTCCTCTCTGCTACATCCCCTGTGCATAAATATAGATGTCTATGCACAGGGAATGAGCAGACTGAGAACAATCTCAGCACTGCTACATCATCTCTGTGAGCAGGCAGGTTCTAGGACCCTGGAGCTG
>JARQOC010000001.1:165749885-165769982 GCA_033576535.1 Allobates femoralis | reverse complement strand
AGCCGCTAGCTACCGGGACTACAGCTGTTTCACACAACAGTGCTTCTCCAGGTCCATCATTTTCGATATTGGGTTTTATGAAAAATGTTACACCACTTGCCTTTTGATCCCTCGGTTTACACAGTCTATTGATGACTGCAGAATAGGTTAACTGTGAATCCATTTTTAACATCATTTTGACACACAGACTTTAAAATTGA
Source organism: Allobates femoralis (assembly GCA_033576535.1). NCBI lineage: Eukaryota > Metazoa > Chordata > Amphibia > Anura > Aromobatidae > Allobates > Allobates femoralis. The sequence continues at coordinate 165,769,782 of JARQOC010000001.1, read as the reverse complement.
ATGTGTAAGTAAAGTAAGCCTGTAAAACAAAAATGGTACAAAATTTTTATTGAAATAGAATAACAAAAATATTTTTAGCCCCAAGTACATTTAAGTAAAAAAAAAAAAAAAAAAAAAAAGCCCTTTTAGACCAACATGGAAGTAGGATTGCTAATGGTCCAGAAGCTCCCAGACAGTCTGGTGGTAAATCGGGCTCTTTTACGAAAATTCGTTCAATAAAAATATAGCAGCTAATATTTACTTTTTTAATACTGAAGGAGTTGTTACAAATTAGTAGCTGTAATTATTATTTTACAGTTCATGTTAGATGCTGCTAATATCTTTTTATGTGTTTTTTTATTAGCTGAAGGCATATACCGGTTATAATAGTAAGAATTCTTTTTGGTTTGTTTCCTAAAAAGATCATTTTTACATAAGCTGTCCAGAAAAATAAAAAAAACAAGTTAGCAACGCTGGAAAAGAGTGACCAGAATCTCTTGAACTCTGAAATCAATTAATATAAGGAACTATTTTAAATCTGCTATAGACCAAACTAGCAGTTGCCCATCACAAATAATATTATTTTTAAGATTGGAACATCTTTATCTGAGAAACTTTGTATCTGAGGTCCTATATAGAATATGACCTACTGTCCTAGCTTACTCGAATAGTGCAGCTGAGAGGGCTCAAAAACATTTTGTACATAAAACGTATTAAATAAATAGTAGATTATGAAATTATTAAATTATTATAGTATTATTAAACACACTTGGTAGGTAGGGGACCTTTTATGAACTTTACTTTAAGATCAAGAAAATTAAAGTTAGTCCTTTATATTCAAGCTTCTAAGACTCTATGGTCCTTCATCAGGCTAAAAAAGATTAATAGCCTGATGAAGAGGCCATAGTGTCTCGATAGATTGCTTTGCTTCTTCTTTCCATCTTTTCAGTCAGCTATTAAAAGGTATCAACCACTGAGGAGTCTCAAATTCTAATATTTTTCTATCTACCGGCTACTCTGGAACTCTCTGCCCCAAAACATCAGACATTCTCCTACCCTGGGAACCTTCAAGAGAAGCCTGAAGACCCACCTCTTCCGCCAAGCCTACCACCTGCAATAAGTCCCGGTCCACCACACCGCCTCACGACTGGAATTTCCCCCTCCCACTATATCCCCACCCGCCCCTCATAGGCTGTGAGCCTTCGCGGACAGGATTTCTCCCCTCTTGTATCTGTACAACCGAATTATCAACATTTATTGTTACTTGTATTGTTACTATGTTACTTGTCCTAGTCTGCCCTTTTAGCATGTAAAGCGCCATAGAATATAATGGCGCTATATGAATAAATAAATAATAATAATAATAATAATAACACAGTGCAAACATTTTTTTCCTTTACATTCTGCATTGAAAAACCTGGCACTGATTCTTTTTATGTTTCTAAAGATCATTGTCAATACCTAACATAAAGGCAGAGTAAAATTCCTAGAGTCAAATTCCTTTCATGGTTTTATAAACTAGTCAGCTGTGTAGGGGTGAGACTAACTTTCTTGTTGTGAAACACAAAGATTTCTACCTATGCTCATGCTCTGGTATTTGCTTTCTTTACTCTATAATAATGAATGAGTCTTCTGACATTTGATTTAGGCAGACTTTCTCAAATTCAATTAGGAAATTTATATCACTAACTAGATCTATCATGATGTGCTCAGCCATACCAGTGAGAGCTGGGGTATGTTGAGTATGTATATTGTTTTTTTTACGTTTTCCTGATCTTGTTAGAATATATCCAAATGACAAGTGTCTGCCATTTTAATTTTTTTTGGGTAACCAATAAATTTGAATTCTGGTGAATCTAATTTTTTTTCTAAAATTTAGCATTGTATCGGAAAATTCTCTTTGTGTTAAAGAAAAATTTTTTTACAATGGTAACTTCATATTCAGCAAAAGTTATTCTTCGGGTACCTTTACACGCGGCAACTTTTCTAGGAATTTCACTGGCAACTTACTGGTTGCAGTGAAATCATGGACACATTGTTCTATCTTGTTGCTGTGTACAAATGGAACAATGTCTCCATGATTTCACTGCAACTAGTAAGTTGCCAGTCAAATTCCTAGAAAAGTTGCCGTGTGTAAAGGTACCTTAACTGTCTTAGCCAAAGTAATAAACACTTACCTAAGGTACTCTTATTACATACCGTCCTATCAGCCACATTGGCATACTTTAATTGGCTGTCAAATGAAATGTAAAGGCTATAATTTGTATTTTTTCCTATTCTGCCTCATTTTGTCATTTATCCTTCATCATCACTGGAAATGGGCAACGTTTTATGTTTGGGGGATCAGATATTCAGAGAAGGGTTGATTATAGTGTTATGAATTGGGAGGGGCTCTCATTTCATTATGCCTCCCACTTTCTTTTATTGTATATATATATGTGTGCTATATCCCAGTATTATCATTTTTCTTAGTACTTTTTATTACATTATCCTTCAAATGTCTTTAAATGCCCATCTGGAGACACTGTGTGCATATGTAGTTTATTTCAGTAACTTATTGATTACTAAGCCTCACAGTATCAGATATTTAAATAAAATAGATATGGTTTTGTGAAACCCTTATTTTTAGAATCAATTGAGTAAACTATTACATGTAAGATGGATGGTAGAATGCAGAATCTGACAGAGGCCACATACTGAGTTATTACACTAGAAAAATGACTTTATTAAAGGACAGTTAAAGAAGGCCAAGCTATTCTTGTTGGCAATTCATGTAAGCATCTCTGTGAATGTCTGAATATTGCACTGGTCTATAGTCTTGATCGATGCCAAACCACTAAAACAATCATTTATTGTATATTATTACTGTAGAATTCCACTGCAGATAACATGAGTGTTCTATGCACTAGTAATAATCTAGATCATGTTCTCTCATTGTTTCTAAATCAAGTTCCCCATCCCCATAGCATGAAGTTACTTTAATCTTTCCCCAAGGCTAACATTATACACTATCCAGTATATTAAGAAAATAGCATGAAGTCAAGTAGAGAAGTTTCTAAAGAGATGGGGGAAACTTGTCAATACTTTGAAATACTTTATGGTGTAAAAAATTAATAAAACTTGGTGCTATTTTAGGGCCAAAATCTAAATTGCAATAGCACTTTTTAAAGACTTCAGATTCCAGCACATGAACAAGGAAAATGTGCTAAATTTATCAGGGCCACGGGTTCCAATCTATATTAGGCCCCTTTCACATCAGCTGTTTTCGCTGATCGCGGCAGTTGCCGTGAAAAAAACGCAACTGCCGCGATTACCGCATAGCGGCTGCACTTGCGGTTCACTTGCTGCAAGCCCCATACAATGTCTATGGGGCTTGCGGCAGGTGCGGCAAGTGCGTTATCGGCACTTGCGGCATACCGCGTTTTTTTCACGGCCACACCTGCTGTAAGTGCCAAAACCGCACTTGCCGCACCTGCCGCACACTTACCGCAAGCCTCATAGACATTGTATGGGGCTTTCCGCAAGTGAACCGCAAGTGCAGCCATTATGCGGTAATCGCAGCAGTTGCGGTTTTTTCACCGCAAGTGCCGCGATCAGCGAATACCGCTGATGTGAAAGCAGTCTTAGGGTACTTTCACATCAGCGTTTTTTTTAAATCGCGGCAGATGCGGTGAAAAACACGCACCTGCCGCGATTACCGCATAACGGCTGCACTTGCGGCACACTTGCGGCAAGCCCCATACAATGTATATGCGGGCTTGCGGCAGGTGCGGCAAGTGCGGTTTTGGCACTTGCGGCAGGTGCGGCCGCGAAAAAACCACGGCTGACCGCGTTTTTTTTCGCGGCCGCATCTGCCTCAAGTGCCAAAACCGCACTTGCCGCACCTGCCGCAAGCTAGCATATACATTGTATGGGCTTGACGCAAGTGTGCCGCAAGTGTGCCGCAAGTGCAGCCGTTATGCGGTAATCACGGCAGATGCGTTTTTTTCACCGCATCTGCCGCGATTTAAAAAAAACGCTGATGTGAAAGCAGCCTTAGATAGTCTTATAGTTAAACTAAAGTTTCATGTATTGCCTATAGCTTGTGTCCACTGTTGCTCATACAACATATATGAGAACTTAAAAGTTTCTATATGGTGAACATAATACTAAGACTTCAAAAAAGCTGTCTTAGGATCCTTTCACATCAGCGGTTTTGCGCTGATCGCGGCAGATGCGGTGAAAAAACCGCAACTGCCGCGATTACCACATAACGGCTGCACTTGCAGTGTACTTGCTGCAAGCCCCATACAATGTATATGCGGGCTTGAGGCAGGTGCGGCAAGTGCGGTGTCGGCACTTGCGGCAAGTGCCGCCGTGAAAAAAAACGCAACATGCCACGGTTTTTTCACGGCCGCACCTGCCACAAGTGCCGATACCGCACTTGCCGCACCTGCCGCAAGCCCGCATATACATTGTATGGGGCTTGCCGCAAGTACACCGCAAGTGCAGCCGTTATGCGGTAATCGCGGCATTTGCAGTTTTTTCACCGCATCTGCCGCGATCAGCGCAAAACCGCTGATGTGAAAGCAGCCTTAGCCTGGGATCACAATAGATGAAGTTCTTAACATCTACTAGTCACATAATGTATACTCTGAAGAATTATTAGGGAAGCGAGCATTTTTATCATATCCTCATTTTTTGCAGAATCTCCAACTTCAAGCTTTATAAACTTGAGTGCTTATTGGATGAAGCATGTCAGGTGATGAGTATTTGTACAATTAAAGAGCATGCATGTAAACATCAACACACTTTATCAAGGTGTGCAGAATTATATGGTAATATGTTGCACTGTTTGTAGAGATTATAAGGTGTAGCTATAGCAGAGCTAGTTATGAACACATAGTATATGCTATAAGATAGAAGTGTTAATTAGGATGCTTGGTGTTCAGCTAGAACTAACAGGGGTTAAGTATGTGTTAGGCCCCTTGGAGAGGGGTAAAGAGTTAGTGTTAGGCCAGTTTAGTTTCATTTTCAGTCATTAGTAGGGAGTGTGTGGACACAGTGAGGAGAGCTTGGAGAAACCAGACTTGTAGGCCTGGTATGTCTGCTCCTGGGGAACAGGACCCTGAGAATCCTAGTGTGAGGACTCCTGGTGTCTGGAGCGTAAAGCTCGGAGCTCATGTTGAGAGAGAGCCTGAAAAACCCCTTCTGTTCAGGGGAAGTGAGACAAGGAGAAGCTGGTTAGGAGAGACATGGAGCCTGAGGCTTCAGAGATATACTGGCCTGGGAAATTACTATGACAGCAAGCAGGAACAGTCCAGGTAGTGAGAAAGGACAGTATGAATGTACACTGTGCCATGAACTTTGCTGCTGGAAGATGTTATGCCTCATATACTGTGAAGATATATGATAAAACAGGAATGTTAAGTAAAGTTATTGTTGAAGAGAAGTGTTTGATATCATCTGAATTATGTGCAATGGCTACTGAAGAGAGAGTTGCAGCTAGCAGCCTGCAAGTAGCCAAGGAAATTGAGACAGCAGACTCTGCTGGCCCACATGTGAGTACCGCGCACTACAACATCTAAAAAATCATCCCTGGGGAGCCGGCCTGGGCATGTGCTGCAAAACTAGGGATGCTCTGCAGGTTGGGCCCTGACTCTCCTGCAATTGTCAAAGCTCCATATGGCCGGTCCCTTAACATTTGGTGTAGTTGGTAGAATAAGCTTACGTGCCTTGGAAAACAGGGCCCTATTCACAGAGTGAATGGAAAATGGGGTGTTGCCGCCCAAGTGTACCTAAAAAGACACAAAATGGCGACCCCCGTATGGAGGAGAACAACAGCTTATCATGAGTGTGTTTATTGTGCAGTTGCAAGAAAATATGACCATCCCCTAGAGCAGTGATGGCGAACCTTTACGAGACCGAGTGCCCAAACTGCAAGCCAAAGCCCAATTCTTTATAGTGAAGTGCCAATACAGCAATTTAACCTAAATTATAGCATTGACCATCACAAGAGCTGCACAGGGGGAGAGCCAGCAACAGCCAAATCTCTTGCCTGTACAGTGCTTGCAGTCCTGACTCCCTGAAAAGTTCTATTATTCTAAAAATTAATTGCTTTTAAACTTACCTTTGCAGACTTCTCTTCTCTTCAGCAGTGGTCATCCAGCTCATGTGAACTTCACATTGAAGCTGAGCTGCTCCTGCTGCCCTTTCCAGACACAGCAGGTGGATTGATCTGTATGGAGAAAAAATGGAAGAATATTAGTTAGATAGATAGGAGATGGACAGATTTTAGCATGGAACACAAGCAGACTCCACACTGAAATCCTGGTCCCTATCTTGTACCAATGTCTCTATCCTGACCCTCTCCTTGTAGTTATCTGCTCCATCCTGACCCTCTCCTTGTAGCAATGTCTCCATCCTGAACCTCTCTTGTACTTATGTGCTCCATCCTGGCACTCTCATTGTAGTTACGTGCTCCATCCTGACTCTCTTCTTGTAGTTATGTGCTCCATCCTGACCCTCTCCTTTTAGTAATGTCTCCATCCTGACCCTCTCCTTGTAGTTATTTGTTCCATCCTGACTCTCTCCTTGTAATAATGTCTCCATTCTTACTCACCCCGTGTAGTTATTTGCTCTATCCTGACCCTACCCTTGCAGTTATGTCCCTATCCTGACCCTCTTCTGGCAGTAATGTCCCCATCCTGCCCCATCTTATAGTAATGCCCCATCCTTTTCCCCTTGCAGTAATGCCTCATCCTTGTCCACATGTAGTAATGTCCCATCATGTCCACTGCTTGTAGTGGTGCCCCATCATGCCCCCTCCTTTAAGTAATGCCCCATTATGCCCCCTCCTTGCAGAAATGCTGCATCATGTCCACTCTTTGCAGCATTGTCCCATCATCTCCTCTCTTTGTAGTAAAACTCCATTCATGCCCCCTCTTTGTAGTAAATACCCTCTCCTGCCCCCTCCTTGTAATAAATTCCCCCTCATGCTTCTGTCTCATTGTAGAAAATGCCCTCTCATGCCTCATCCTTGTAATAAATGCCCTTCATTATAGTGAAGGCACACTCATGCCTCCCCTCTTTGTAGTAAATGACCCCTCCTTGTAATAATGCCACCATCATGCCCCCTCTTTGTATTAATGCCACCATCATGCCCCCTCCTGTGAATAATGCCACCATATGCCCCTCCTGTTAATAATGCCACCATATGCCCCTCCTGTTAATAATTCCACCATATGCCCCTTCCTGGTAATAATGCCACCATATGCCCCTCCTGTTAATAATGCCACCATATGTCCCCTCCTGTTAATAATGTCACCATATGCCATAGGTTCACCATCATTGCCCTAGAGTAACTATGAGTGTTGCTTGTTCCCGCTGGGTGCAACGTGAGAGAAAACCCCACCCACTGTTATGGAACCCATTGAGATGAGTGGAGGCAAAATGCCTGGTGCAAAAGTCTGGCCGTAACATGGGAATGTCTCCGAGTGCTGCTAAGCCCCAGTGGGTGCGGTCTGCGAGAGAGCTATGCCCGTTGATAAGGATCATCTAGAGACTTGTGAGGTAAAGGTCTGAGGAGAAGAGGCTTGCCTGAGATCCAGAAATGCTTGGAGCCTTAATAGACTCATACTGGATAGTGTGATCAAGAGACAATTTTGTGAGTAACTTGGAAGTGTGACCGGTCACCGACTGTGTTGTCAGTTAGGGAGAGTTACAGCAGCACTCAGAACATTTCTGGGGATAGGATTACAGATGGACTGATCAAGAGATTGTGAGAGCTCCTGTATACTGAGACTCTGGACGTGAATATTATAGGGGAGCTTTGTTGTGCACTATGCAGTGAGATGGAGACTGATCCAAATCTACCCTTGCATCAGGATACATCAGAGAACTTGGTGACAGAATAAGTTGATCAAACCTAGTGGCCGGAGATCAGAGGTTCAGTTTGTTATCTGTTTGCAGGTACCAAGTCAGGGAGACCTCTTTTTGCTCTCGTATAAATAGAGATAGTGCACTGTACAAACAATGTGTTGGTTCAAGTGATTAGTGGTGTAAATATATAAGTCCATATCCAAGGGCTTAATAGGGTACCCAGAATCTATTGTAATTACTGTGGGAGGGGGTGTAAGATTGTATTCCTGAGAGAACTACGTGTCACGGTCACGGTAGAACCCTTGGTAGACCCTGTACCAGATAAGCATGAGGGTGTTATACCTTAGGGGTAGCCCATATCATCTCTGTTAAGCTTGCACTTGGTATATCTCGAGCTGCATTATTTGTATTCTGTGGTTCGTGGCTGTTGTGGCCAATATTTTGTGGAAAAGTGTAATCAAATCAACTTCTTTCATAACTTGTTAAGAAAAAAACAGGATATCATATTGTGATCAGAGCTGTTAATAGCAGCGCCATATCCCTCATACACATATGACTGGCGTTTTGGTCATTACATGAGCAGAGGCAGTAACCATATCTCAAATACTGCCGGACAGCAAGTCCAGCATTGCATCAGTAGAGAATCATCTGTCAGTTAGTGCTGGGGGTATGGTTACAGCTACCAATCATTATGCACAGAGTAATGATTCAACAATCAAAATTTTAGATGCAAATAGTTGAGTTGCAAAAAAACATGTAGAGTGGAAAATACCAACATCAACAGCCAAAGATTAGAGAAAAATTAAACCTGAAGCAACCAAAACCCTATTATCCTCTAGCGCTATCTTATTCCAAAGCTGCAGCCTTCTAGAGTGCCCAAAAGATGTTCAATTTTCATACTTCTTCACCTTGGCCATGTCTCTGGGCACTAAATACCACTGTACAAGATGCAAAAGTTGAAACATTAAGACTAGGTCACAAAAGATCAGAAAAAAAGTTTTTCAAAGGTTTTATGGAGTGTTGAGAACTAGAGTGATTCTTGACTGACTAGGTGGAGGGGGCCATAATTGGAACAGCAACGGAGACAGACTTCTACTTTGACTTACACACCAGCATAGTAGAGGTGGGGTACTGCTATGTGCTTATATTTTTAAAGATGAGATAGTAAAACCTTTTCAGGTTAAAGATGCACTCAGGGTAAACTCCCAAAGCTACCGCCACACACTGTGGAGAATTATTAAACAAGTATTTCAATATTTAATAGTGAAAAATTGAAAAGTAAGTTACAGAAAAAAGTGAGTTTAAGGGGTTTCCATTATTTTGATATTGAAGAACTATCCTTAGTTTATTAATATCATATTGGTAGGATTAATGCATATGGCATCCAGATCAAGCATTTATCAGCACCTGTTTACTGGCCGCTCTTTCGTACTGATACTTGGCTCCCAATTACTTGAAAGAGCACATATACAGTACCTGATAGAAGCCACTAAACATTATGGACCCACTCAAAACTGTAAGTTTACTCTATTTCTTTTTACTTATGAACATAAACTTAAAGCTTATGGTACCGTCACATGCTTCAATCTCGATCACGATATCGGCTGGAAAGTCACGTGATCAAGGTCGTTAGAACAATTTTTCGATATCGCTTGTGCGGTGTCACAAGCATAGATCTTGTTAACGATTTCACATTTGGCAACACGCCAGCGATCCAGTGCACAACCCACCGATCGAAGCCAGCCAGTGACCGGAATAGGCGAAATCGTTAATGAGATCGTTTGCACAGTGTCACACAGCACGATGCAGTACATCGTACGGTCGGAAATCGGCATATTTGAGAACATGTTCTCCAATCTGCGATGAGCGATACGACGCATTATCGTCGTCGTATGCAGGAGTCACACGCTATGATATTCACGCAAGCACAGAAGGAATGCAGGGCACCAGAGCCGACAGCTCGCCGGGCGGACCAAACCAGGAGCACACAGGTAATAGAACGGGGGTGCCAGTCTTCCAGCACAACAGCAATAGTTCTCTAAATTCTTGAAAGTAGAGACGGCACTCACCCGGATCTTGATCGGTGTTTAATTAAAGAATGTGTACATTCAAGGCAGTGAGGGGGAAGACGGGGCTACTGACGACGGCACCGTTTCGCGCTTGTGCGCTTCCAACGGGTCAGTGACCCGTGGAAGCGCACAAGCGCGAAACAGTGCCGTCGTCAGTAGCCCCGTCTTCCCCCTCCCTGCCTTGAATGTACACATTCTTTAATTAAACACCGATCAAGATCCGGGTGAGTGCCGTCTCTACTTTCAAGAATTTACACGCTATGATATTGTTTGGGCATCGTAGCCACCCCTCAAAAAACGGTTGGTATCTGCGATATCATTCGTGATATCGCGACGTGTGACGGTACCATTAGAGTTAAAAAAATTACAAAGTTTATCCGTTTATTGTAGAGAACTCATTCATGCATGTAAACTATAGATAGAATAGATTTAACAATCACTTGTAAACATACACACATTTATGCATAAGTGATCAGTTCATCATATAAATCTAATGCAGATACATATCCCAAATTAAGATGAGCACATCTTTAACAATTTAAATTTGCCTACATCCCTGAATTTTTCCATACAATTTGTTTTGAAGCCAAGAAATTTGTACAAATTTCAATATTGGGAATCTTGTAATTACTCAGAAACAGTGGGTAAGAAAGAAACACGTTTACCATAAAAACTTACACTATACAGGCAGGAGAGAGGACTGTGCTGACCATAAGAGTGTATTATGTACAGGAGAGGGAGAACCCCACTTACCATAAGAGCTTAAACTATACAGGAAGGAGAGAGAGGAACCCATAAGAGTTTACACTTTATATGGAAGAGAGAGAAAATGGTTGACTATAAGACCTTACACAGGAGAGAGCGAGAGAGAATATCGCTGACCTTAAGAGCTTACACTGTACAGGAGAGAGAGAAATAACTTTGCTGATCATAGGAGTTTATACTCTACAGGAGACAGAGGACACTGATGGTCATAAGACCTTACACTATGCAGGAGACAGAGGACACTGATGGTCATAAGAGCTTACACTATGCAGGAGACAGAGGACACTGATGGTCATAAGAGCTTACACTATACAGGAGAGAGAAGACACTGCTGATCATAAGAGTTTATACTATACAGGAGAGAGTGAAAGGGCAACGCTGATTATAATAATTTAAACTATACAGTGAGTAAACTTCCAAAAAGAGAACCAAACTCATCACTAATGTAGGATCACCAATTTTTTTTATCTAGGTTAGGAAAATATGCACCCATCGGCTATGGGGTAACTTGAATCAAATGAAGAAAAAAATCCAGATTTCCCTTTGGATAAAAATCTTTAGAAAAACTTTATTCCATATTCTGTGTAAAATCAGGTCAGGGTAGGTTAGGAAACAGCAGTTGACTCGTTTTGATGTTAGATCATCTTAGTCATAAATTATACAGGCGAGAAAGAGATGACTATACTTCCTATAAGTTTCCAGTCTTCGGGAGAAAGACCTCGGCGGATCTTTAGAACTTACATTGTACAGGAGAGAGACTTACCCGGTGACTCTGGAGATGAAAAATAACTCTGCCATTCAAACTGTGCTACACTGGGAACAGGTAATCTGCTGTATCAGGGACTGACCACCATTGTGCAATGTGTGATAATCTATATCATGTCATAGCTGCATGGCAATATAGGTATGCCCACGCAGCAATAAAGATTTATGTTAGCCCACCCTCAGATGCTTCAGCACTGAGGGAAATGGTTCTGGGCAAGAAGGTTTCTTTTGCACACCAAGTTTTGTAATGATTGAATTTACATTTGAGGAAATTTGATATGAACTGTACCCGGGGTGGATCAATCTGCTCATCTCTAGTCACAAGTGTTCAGAAAAGCGAGCTGTTATCCAGAGATTGTTTGTATGTTGTACATGTGCTGTCAACGTCTAGACAATTTAAACTCAGAGTTTTATTCTTGCCCTTCAAAAAGTCATAGCAATCCACCTTTGTTGTATCCATTATCTCTTCCTCATATCTAAATTTTTAAAAGCAATCTATAAAAAATGTTTCAGAAAATCACACGTTCTTGCACAATACAATCTGAGCTGTAATACTACTTTCTTTGCATTGATGATTACTGAAAATGATCTATTTTTCTTATGAGCTTTAATAAAGACAGTATGGTTATTATGCTATTCATAATACAAGACAGACAACAATGCTATGCATTATTTAATAATTCAAGTCTTGCCTACAGGCTTAAGTTAAAATTGCTTGTTGCATAGTTTAATTGTTCAATAAATGTAATAGCATATTGACCTTTACTGTCTTCTGAAAAGAACTTGCTTTGTCAACAAATAATATCTTCAATAACAGAAAAAGCTGCGCACAAGCCAAAGGGAAGAAGGATTTTGCAACGCTTTTCCGTGAACTGTTTTTAACTGTGTTTCTGTAGTATATATTTCACTTTAAAGAAAAAAATAATAGGTAAGAACCAAATATGTCACCAAAAACTACTTGCATTTGCTGCTTTAACAATACTTTTTTTCTTTGCTTATTTTGCCTAATCATCCACTTATTTTTTGTGACGTGACTGTTATGTATCATATCCACCCTGCCACCAGGAAATTAGTTATGCCCAGCACTGATGTTGGAAAATAAAGCCAGTGTAGGGGTGGCGTGGGACTGTAGTCATCGGCAAGGGTAAATCCCAGCTGTTTCTTAGTCCTGCATGGTCAGTCCGCACCTGATCACCTCCATAGTTCAAGGGATGATTTTTGGGGCAATGTGGTGCATGGTACTGACATGTGAACTAGAAGCCTCCACTGTGTCCATCTCCTTGGTCACTTGTAGGCTGCTGGCTTGCGCTGGCTTTCATTCCATAGCTTCGCAAGCCATCACACATAATTCAGCAGACACCAAACTCTTCTTTTCAACTACAACTTTATTTAACATTTCCTTTTCATCATATATTTTTACAGTGTATAAGCCATAACATCTTTAAGCAACTATTTTCATGGCACATTCATATTGTTCCTGCTTAACACCTGGACAATTTCTGCTTCCTGTCTCAGGAATTATGATCCAAGTCTCTATGCAGTTTTGGGTCCCATTAACTGGCTACATCTTGTCTTACTTATCCTATATGAAAGGGCAAGCTTTCAGGTGCTCTCCTAACTCAAGTCCTGAGTCTTAAGCTCCCAACTTCTAGACATTTGGGGTTTTTGGAGTCCAGGCCACCAAAAGGGGATACACCTGGCATGACAAACCAGTTTTTTTCTTTTCCTTCTCCCCAGGCCGCGGGTGTGTGTGTATGATCTTTCTCAACAGAATCCCCATACTCAGGTTTAACCGATAATAACATTTCTTTACTGTAAAACATATTTATCTCACAGTCAACCGAACTATATGCGCACTTGTATATATAAGAGTCTCTGGATCTTCACTTCTTCCGGGTACGCAGCAAGAAAAGAAAACACAACAATGAAGGTATCTTTCCCTAACTTTCCCTAAAATCACGTACCAGTCTATCACAGAAGAAGGTGTCGCTCCCACGTAGCAGGCCTGGGGATCTCCTCACTCTTCTTCTTTGGTCTCCTTCTGCAGGTAACAGTCTGTCTCTCCCAGTCTCAGGGCACACAGAGCAACAGCAGAAGGGAGATCACAGCAGCACAAATGGCTCCCTTATGTCGGTCACGGCCCCAGCACAAGCACTCTGGGTGCACGGCGGGCAAGGTTTTGCAGAGCGGCCAGAGTCACAGCACCAAAGTCCAGTGGCCCAGGATCAGTCACAGGGGCTTCTGCGGGGTGATTTTTTCCGGCAAGGTGTTGCAAAGTAGCCCTCTTTCAACACACATCCACAGGCAGATGTTCTCTTGTTCAACTCTGTGTCTGTACTAAGCTCTTTCACTTCCTGGGTAAACAAAAGAGATGGCTGGGAGTTTCCCAGCTCTGTGATTGTACAGTCCACTGATGCCCCCTGGTGGACAAGTGCGGACTGTGCACAGTTCATTTCACTGTCAATTTCGATAATACAATCTGAATTGTACACCTCATTACATACCCCCCCACTTAAAGGTTGACAGTCCCTGTCAACAACCATCGGCTCCAAGGCAGTGATGGCCGTTGATATCACAGGGATTGATCTCCGGCGGAGTAGGGACCTCTGTTGGGGGAAACCGTCATCCCCCCGTTCACCTTCGCTCCCTTGTTCAGGGCTCACAATATCTCCAATAAACTCAGTCACGTTTTCTACCCGGGGAGAGTAGGATCGCCGGCGGTAGCGGCGCCGGTTGGGGGCAAATCTGCTTCCTTTAACGGGAACACCCCCAGGACCGGTGACGTCGGCGGCCTCTGTACCCCTCTCTCCCTTCACAACATCAAACTGTACCATCTCCCCATCACCAACGCTGCGGAGGCACTTACGAGGATTGTTACGCTTTATGGCAGTCTGATGTACAAACACGTCATCCTTTGTGTCATTCCTGTTGATGAAGCCATACCCATCGCGGACATTAAACCACTTCACCGTCCCCTGGACCCGAGTGGCCAGTACTTGCTTATCGGTCTGGCTCTGTCTCTTCACACCCTTTTCCCTGATCTCCCCTGCCGAGCGAACCGCTTTGGCTGGGGCGTCTAGTTTAAAGGTGGCTGCTGTTGTGGGGCATGGCTTGCTGGTTCTGGTATATCGGACCACGGGTGGAGGATGCGGACAACGGTTTGCCCTATGGCGGGGGTCGCCGCATGTCCAGCACCTTCCCATAGGCCGACTGGGTTGCTGTCTCGCTTGCCTGTCCGCCTGTTGGTCTAGCATGAGCTGCAGCTGTAGTATCTGTTTCTGCAACTCTGCTACTATCTGCTTCAATTCTTCCGTGTCACTGCTCGGACTGCTGGCACCGGATATGGACCTGCAGGCTGTAGTATAAGTCTGGTTATAAGCTACTACCGGGAGGAGATTCTGTTGATCACACATCCTGCCAACTACGCCAGATGTAGCGAACGGTGGTAAGGCGGCGGGTGTGTGTGTATGATCTTTCTCAACAGAATCCCCATACTCAGGTTTAACCGATAATAACATTTCTTTACTGTAAAACATATTTATCTCACAGTCAACCGAACTATATGCGCACTTGTATATATAAGAGTCTCTGGATCTTCACTTCTTCCGGGTACGCAGCAAGAAAAGAAAACACAACAATGAAGGTATCTTTCCCTAACTTTCCCTAAAATCACGTACCAGTCTATCACAGAAGAAGGTGTCGCTCCCACGTAGCAGGCCTGGGGATCTCCTCACTCTTCTTCTTTGGTCTCCTTCTGCAGGTAACAGTCTGTCTCTCCCAGTCTCAGGGCACACAGAGCAACAGCAGAAGGGAGATCACAGCAGCACAAATGGCTCCCTTATGTCGGTCACGGCCCCAGCACAAGCACTCTGGGTGCACGGCGGGCAAGGTTTTGCAGAGCGGCCAGAGTCACAGCACCAAAGTCCAGTGGCCCAGGATCAGTCACAGGGGCTTCTGCGGGGTGATTTTTTCCGGCAAGGTGTTGCAAAGTAGCCCTCTTTCAACACACATCCACAGGCAGATGTTCTCTTGTTCAACTCTGTGTCTGTACCAAGCTCTTTCACTTCCTGGGTAAACAAAAGAGATGGCTGGGAGTTTCCCAGCTCTGTGATTGTACAGTCCACTGATGCCCCCTGGTGGACAAGTGCGGACTGTGCACAGTTCACTTCACTGTCAATTTCGATAATACAATCTGAATTGTACACCTCATTACAATATCATACACCCTTATGCTTCTGTGCAAACACTACTGACCCTACTGCATCTCACACATTATCATCTACATTAATACATTCATTATTATGCTCTATAATCTTATGACTCTATGCAAGATATTAACATGACCAGTGCAGTTGATGTATTGGGGCAGGAGCTTGTGGTAGTGACCACCCCCTTACACCAGTATCATAGATCAACCTCCAAAGTGTGTAATAGAGTAGGATCAGCATTCCTTGCCTTCCATTGGGCAGTTCTAAATTTTGAATATTTGGTCGGTGAGCCCTAGCATCTCCTTTCTACTAATACATCCGCTAGTTCACTGTGTACGTTATGTGGCTTACCTTTCTGGGATTGGTTATTTGTAGGCACTCCAACCTCAATAATCCTATGTACCGTTTATATGTGATGATGTAAATTTGCATTGGCCATCATGATATGTTCTTAAGCATATATAGTCTTACATATTCTTTGTTCATGGTGATTGATGTTAGTCTATAATGAGGATTCCTGTGCTGGATCACCCATCAACACATTTTTGTGTATTTTGCGTCTTTATTTTTTGTACTTTTCAGTCCCTTGACATTTTTGGTTATTGGTTTCTCTAAATTTGAGTCAAATTCTTGAATTAGACTGGAACAATGTGAAATCCTAATTTTTTTCAGCTAAAATCCAAATTTTCATGTTATTAGTAGAATTTTGCTAAGTTTTCATACATAGGGTACTTAAAGTACATCATTGCTAAATTTCCTCCATTAAAACATTTGTTTCTCTCCCTATTTAATCTTCAGATGGTGTGCATGTAAACTGGGGTGGAACAAAAGATTAAAAAGCCACTGTGTAAGAACAGAATATGAGCCTCGTGTTCTATAATATCTCATGAGTCTCGTCTGAGGTGTCTTCTATGGTAATTGTGAGCTCTTACATTTTATTAGCTCACTCTCAGCCATGCAAATGGTGCTGTTAACCCTTTGAACTGCACTGTCAATCACTGACAGTGTAATCCAAAGCAAAGGGTTGCCCTACCAGCATTGGAGATCCCATGATGCAATGATAGGTTATCTAATGGTTACCTTGACAGACTGGGATATTGTGATGACACCAGATGATGTCATGAATCACTTCCTGTGCATGTCGCGCTAGTGATGGCATCCGCAGGAAGTGATTATTTCTCCAGTACACAGACGTGCAGCAGCAGGACTCTGCACAGGAGAAGCAATTGGAGTGTGCAAAACGTAATGTAATATAGCAATGTAAGTAATGCTTACATGACAATCTGTTCTCAGGCCATCTTAAACTTTCATGTTTTGTTATTTCTACAGCATTTAATTTTTTTATACATTTAGGAGCCCACATATTTTTTTTATACTTTTTTGCTGCTTTTCCAAACTAGAAGTCTCCTTTGACATGATGGCTTCTTTACAAGTTTTGATTACAACTTTCTCTGTATTTAATTGTAACAAGATATGGTTTAACATAGCTTGCCTTTAAAACTTTTATTCAATGTTTATATGGGTAATAGAATATTAGTAATTTAGTTATATACTAAATATTAATAAATGTGCAGCCCATGTCCTACCCAAAGCAATCTTTTCAATGTCCTTTCTTATTAAAATATGTAGCATTTACATAGAAACTACTTTGGTTAAAGTGGTTTACCACTATTTGGACAATCCCTTCTCATTCCCTATGTGCATCCCCATAAAAATAAAAAAGTCTATGCTCCCATCAGGTAATGGCACGATTTCAGCAATGACCAAACTCCTGTTCCCTAAGTCCACATGACATTGTTATTACACATGACCCCTGAGACCAATCACCGCCACTTTCCTTCTCCGCACCTTTGGACATAGAAGTATTTAACAGGACATGACTGTCAGCCTTAGCCCTCACTTCCTGTTAAATACTGATATGGCCAAAGGCCGGGAGAGGGAAGTTGGTGGTTAATGGTCATTGGGCTCATGTATCAGAGCAATATCATGTAAGCCCGAGGACTGAGTTTCAACATCGCTGAACCAGGTCGGCAGCGGAGATGAGTATAGGCTTTTTATTTTATGAAGGCGCACATGATAAATGAGAAGGGGTTGTCAAATTAGTGGACAACCCCTTTATATATAAAATGTTATTAAGATCATGATACTACCTACAACAACTATTGTTTTACACTATGTGATTTTTCTTTAGTTGGGCATCTATAGATCTTTCAGTTATAGAGAATGAACTACTAGCTGTGTTGCTGTATAACATGATTAGTTAAAAAATGCACTTATAGAGAATGACAAAATGCATATTGTGCAGTACCTTATAGCAAAACTGAAGATGAGAAATCAGCATTAAGTTTGTAAGATAAAACAAAATATATAAACATGATGTTAGAAAATGACAAATACATAATTTGAAATTTAATGTTTTCATTCCACTTTCTAAATTGAAATGTCAATAGTCATAAAATTTAGCCCGATGCAATGCTGGACTTGATGAATATAACTGTCTGCAAATGAAGATTGTACAAAATAAATTCTGTAATGCAGTTATACACAACATCACTATTGATATTGGTTTCAGTCATTTATTATACTACTTCCAGGCATTGTTGGTAAAAATACAATTTGAAATGACTGAATTCATGCTTTCTTTGCAAAGTAATATGTTTACTAGAAATATTCAACATACGAGGATCAATAGTTTACTATTGACTTATGACTTATAAAATGCTTTTGTGAAGTTTTTTTTTGTAAATGTCCTGAATACACTGGAAATGTTCTGTATCAGATAATTTAGACAATTACACAATGCACTGAATACTTGGTATAAGAAATTAATTCACCTATTTTATGATCTACATGTACACACAGCAGACATTGAAAATAAATGCAGAATAAAGTGAAAAAAGGCAAAAGCAGAAGTGAGAGTATGCCTTTCTATAGAGTGTGAAGGCTTTTTACTACAAGCTTTTGCTGTCACATTATATGTACAGTTATTGTAGCAGCGGCTTCCATCATGACCCACTGTGTGTCCCTGTCAGTAAATGTATCTACATCGCTTTCCCTGTACAGTTATCAGGTACCATACACTTTAATACAGCAGTTACAGCGGTAGTCTACTTTTCTGACATATCAGTTTAGTAAATACTTTGTTTCATTTGAAATAACAATTCAATGTTTTTTTTAAGCTTCAGTCTGTTCTTTTGTAAATTCTCCTAGGAATGTGTGAATAAATTGATAGTTGATTGTTAACTTGTCTTCACGTTGCACCCACAAACGTAAATGTATTTTATTGGATTTCTATGCGATATGCCAACACTAAGTAGCAGGTATTTGTGATATGTAATGTAAAAGATATATGGTTTTCCAAATATTTATAAAATATAAAACTGGAAATTGTTATGAGCATTTGTATTCAGCTCCCCTGAGTCAATACTTTGTGGGAATACAGGTATTCTGCAAGTCTACAATCTTTGCACTTTTAGAGGCTATAGATTGGTGAGATTGGATAGACTGCAACTATGAACAGAAATGTTCAAATCTTGCCAGAGATTCTCAATGGGATTAGATGTGTATTTTTACTGTGCCATTCAAACACATTAACTTTTTTTTATCGAAATAATTCCATTGAAGCTCTGGCAGTATGTTTAGTGTCGTTGTCCTGCTGGAAGGTTAACTCATGCCCCAGTCTGAAGTCTTTAGCAACCTCTAAGGGTACATTTACACGCCGCAGCTACGGTGAGAAAACTGAGAGGCAATCCGGAGCCCCGTCACCGTCGCCGTTAAATTGGTACCAAATTGCAGCGTGTATTTGGGGAATCCGGTGGTGTTTTTGAAAGTTCACCCGGTTGCGATTTCAGAGCACTGCTCGAAAACCAGACGCAACCATGAAGGGGAAATTCCCTGCTTTTGGCGTGTGATGGGGCGATAGGGATGGTATCAGCATTGCCTACTGAATTCCCAGATGCGTTCCACAGCATGCTGGATGCTGCGCCCCATCCGCGATGATTGGTGGTGGCTACTGTGTTTCCATTGGCTGTCCCTTCACAGGGCGCTATATTTGAACAGCTGTCCATTCACACTACACAATGGCAATGGCGTCATGTATTAGCCAGCCTTCCTGCGCAGGCTGGCCAATCATAACGCTATTGCGTTGTCTAATCAGCGTGTTTGGGGCGCGGTATAAAACAATTTGGCACGCCTATGTTCTTGCCGCGCTGAACAAGTATGCCCACATTCCTTTGGAGATTGCTGCGTGTG